>LOEQ01003362.1:110101-125611 GCA_001685075.1 Bramus lutescens
AGAGCAGACAGGAAGGAATGGAAGTCCTACTGTCCCCCAACAATAACTTCCTCCACCAGGTCCCACTCCTGGATATTCCACCACCTCCCTATAGGACCACAGGCCTTTGGGGGATAAACTGGATTAGACAGGTTTAGTGCAGTCATAACCATGGTGGAAAGGTGAGCTCTACAGGAAAACAAAGGTGGTCCAGGCAGCAGCAAAGCAGACAATGATCCCAGAAGACCCATCAGGCACATGGACCTCGAAATGTTCGGCATCCAGAGGACAGAGAGGGCTAATCAGTCCCTTTGCAAAGCATCACTCTTCATACACTGCACAATTGAGGCTGGCCCCAGAACAAAGGCTTTGACCTCTGACCCAGACACTGAACAGCACTCAAGATGCATACATGGGTGGTCCAGAGAGGTAGGGGACCCACGGGAGGACACAGTGAACAGACTATGCGGAGAGACTGTCACCTTGTGCAAAAGAAGCCCTGTGGGGAGGCACAGGGAGAGAATGTCGAGGGCTCGCTGGATCAGAGCATTTTCTTCAGCTCATCCCAGTGATGCTCAAGCTAAAGGTACTGCAGGAGCAAGGGAACAATGATGAGGATGCAGAGCTGCTGACCACGACGTTTGTGCTCCTGGGAAATTGTAGGATAGAAACACCAGAACCAGGGGGCCACGCCTCTGTTCACAAAGGCGGTGGGAGGGGAGCTGTTCTCACTGGGGGCTGGAGGGGGCCGTCTTTGTGGCTGTCACCCTGCCGTTCACAAGCATGCCGCAAGGCTGACAGCTGTACCCTGGGGATCGTTGCCTCCACCTACCTGACGGGAAACCCGGCCTATGGCAAGGCAAACCTCCACAGTACAGTGGAAAGGAAGACACCCAGCCCTTGGAAGGGACATTGTCAGGAGCTGTCCATCTGCATCTTTCAGTATTCCTGGAATCCCTCCAATTCTGTCCAGAGCCTACACACAAAACCATTTGCTCTACTAAAACCAATGCAAACTCCTTGCTGTTTCCCTTTCTACCTTGCTTCCCTCAGCCAACCTGACAGTGAGTCCTGTGCTGTAAATCTCTGGGTCCCTCCTCTGCTCTCAGAAGGGTCCAGCTCTTCAGTACATTCCACCCTCCCGAACTGGTTGCAGCTTTCTGCTTGAGCCTTCATCTCCACAGCTTACTCTCATCCTCACACGTCAGCCACTTGCTCGGGCCTCAGGGAGTCCACGTAAGCTGGAGCCTTCAGCCCCCCTCCATCCTCTCTCCTCTCCGTGCCCTCTCAAGACTCTTGTCTTCAGATCACAGTAACCCCCCCTCCTCGATCCCCTCAGGCTCTCATCTTCCTTCAGGAATCCACACAATCTAAATTACCTTCCTGCCCGCCCTTTCTAGACTGCAGCTTTATCCTTTCGTATGAGCTCCATATCCCGCAGCTCAATCTTTCATAAAGTGAATGAATAAAATGTATTTGCCAACAGCAGGCAAGAAATTTAGTCACCCCTAGGAGAACTTAGCACCCACGATCATGTCAAGCTCTTTCCCCAGAAGGCCAGGTCTACAGGGAGACCTGGCTTCACCTGGACAACTCAGCCATATCCCCAGATTCCCACCATCTTCCCATCTACTCCAGGAGTAGATGATGGGAATAGTATTTCATTACATTAGCAACAGAAAAAAATTGTAAGTTCAAAGTAAGATTAAGGATCTAATTGCTACTAAGGGGTACAGGCTGTATGCCTTGCAAATAGTAGGTGTTCAATAAAAGTTAGTTAAGTGTGAGCAAGCGGAATGCAGTAACTAAGAGATCAGCATCCAGCTCGCCTTCTTGTTCAAACACCAGAGAAAGGATCTTCCTACAGCATTTCTGGACCAAAGTTACAGGGCAGATGTCAAATCCACCCTCAGAAGAAGACGGAGGTCACCTCTCCCATCTCTACAGGAGGGTGACAGAGACCAAAACTGCTGCACAGCAGCAGACACAGAGATGTCCCACTCCCTGAACTTACTTAGCCTGCCTGTCCCCTCCCTCAGGACAGAGCCCTGCATGCTCACCTGGAGGCCAGCAGGCAAGGGATGCTTAGGGAAGGACTGAGATACCTCAGTGATTCTGGAGTCACGTGCCGGGAAATGCATGTGCAAGCTCAACCTAGGCCTGAAGGAGCCCTGGAATGTCAGCAGGATTAAGTCAAGCCAAACACTCTCACTAATATGCCAATTAAGGTCACTAAGCGACAAATGTGAGACCATTCAACCAGGGGCTGTTAAGTAAGGAGACAACTGTTTTATAAGAAGCCTGGTGGTGGGAGAGCAGCCGCAGGGTGTGCCCTGCAGTGTGGTGATGTGATTTGAAGCTCGCTTGGAGGGAAAAGAGCTCTGACCTCGNCAGTTTCCAGTGCCTCAGGATCTTTAGCCAATAAACAATGAGAAGGGACTTGATGCCCTTGGTGGAAGACAAGGGGGTTCTCATTGAGGCAACAGCATTTACTTCAAGGGCAGGGGCAAAAACAAGTGAATAACCCTGTGTTCTATGACAGAGGGAGAAGGTTCTGGAGCTCCGGTGCTTGGAGGTGCTCTACCTTCTTGAATGCCGTAGGCATCTGTGTCGATTTTGAAAGAGGTGCTGGAGCCAGACAACCCCGAGACAGCGCTCATCAGGCAACGCCCACGTGAGGGAGCAGAGGACAAGGAAGAATAGCATGTGGGGTCCCAGATGACGATGTCAGTCACTCTGGACTTACTACTATCCAGCTCCCACCAAGAACCTGCACAAATACCATGTCTGTGGCTCACAGCTAGCTGGCCAGGCAGCTGGCATCACCTATAATTTTCAGAGGTAGAAGCTGTTGATCAGAACGGGGCTCCTGGCTTGGGAACCTCCCCAAAACCACCCAGAGACAGGATAGCAAGAGGGCATAGGAAGAAGAGGAGGCCATCTCGATAGCCCATTTTCAACAGGGTCTATCCCCCTCACTTTCCCTCCCAGCGCCCCATGGAACATCAGCCCCTCTCAAAGGCAGGAGAAAGAGCACCTGGGTCCCTGGGAGGAATCAGGTCCTAGGGTAGGCTCAGGACGCAGAGTCAGCGAGTGCACACAGTTGGAGCTTTGAATTCCTGCTCCTCCATCTCCTGGGGGATTTGAGGCAGGTGACCACAGCCTTTCTATATTTCAGGTTTCTGATTTGTGACATGGATGTCATGGCACAGTGCAGCTCACGGGCTGACGACGGAGTCAGTGTGAGTTAAGGATATCTGTTACAAAGTCACCAATACACAGGAGCTCTTAGCATCAACATTGCCATTCCCTTATTTGTCTAAACATAAAAAAAGCCACATGTCCAGGTGACACTGAGCTTCAGAATGCAGACACAGGCACTGGCTGGTAAGCGTTCTCCATTATCTGAGCATGACCAGAATGGTCAATGTGGGTGCCTCCCAGCTGCATGCAGCCCTGAGTCCTGCGAGCAGAGACAACAAACACCAGCACTGTCCGTTACTCTGGTTCAGGCAGGACGAGTCTTTCATCTCAGTGAAGCCAGACTGAGGTAGAAAGTCTGTGCTACTCTTGCAGCTCGTAGGGTTCTCAAAGGGGCAGCAGTGGAACCCCAAGGGGAAGAAACTCTTGTGAAGACCGGGCATGGGCTCTCGTCCACAGCGCAGGTGGTCATGGAAGGAAGGAAAATCACATGTGTGAGCCACGCTCTTACCTGCGTGAAAGAAGCTTGCTTGCTCCAAGCAGTGTGATAGCGACGGGAACATAACCATGCCCCCTAAATCAAACCCACTTAGTCTAGGATAAGCCCTCAGCTCCCTCACATCAGCTGGCACCTGTACAGGGCCAATCTCCCCTCCCAGGGGCTCCTGGAATGTGGGGGAGCAGCTTGTGGAAGGAGCTATCACCGTGTCAGGTCTGTGCTTCTGGAGAGAGAAGTCCTGACTCCGTGTAGTTGGCTGTGAGTGCTGGGCCTCTGAACCTGGAGATCAGATACAGCTAGGCCTCCTTAGCTAACTGTCCTTGGCCAAGCAGGGTGAGCAGCAGCCATGCCCAGACACCAGAGCATCATGGCAGACAGGTACGGTGCCCAGGGAACGGATGGTAGGGTGCTATGGAGTCAGACACCATCCTGTAGCATGGCTGCTCAGGTTTAGCCAATACCCTGTGATTCTAGGGGCCCCCACTGGAAGGAAGGGCATAATGTCACTTCCGTAGTCTGGCTTTCAGAAGCATCCCAGAAAAAAAAAACAAAACGAAGGTTTCCAGAACTATTTCTTTCTTTCTTTTCTTTTCTCTTTTCTTTTTTTTTTCTTTTTTCTTTTTGAGACAGCTCTGGTTTCTCTGTAGCTTTGGAGCCTGTCCTGGAACAGGTCTTGTAGACCATGCTGGCCTGGCCTTGAACTCACAAAGATCCGCCTGCTTCTGCCTCTGAGTGCTGGGACTAGAAGTGTGCATCACCATTGCCTGGCTCCAGAACTATTTCTAATACATTCTTTAGTACATGGAAATGATACAACCAATGGGTAAACAAGAAAATTAGTGCATATAGCTTTTCCACCCACATCTTCACCCCAGTTCTCTCAAGGATGCAGAGAACTCCCCTTCTGGCAGCTTCTGAAGTAAGCCAGAGAGGAGCCAGGTGTCAGGGCAGCGGTGCCATGAGGTATAATTAAATGAGGGGACTGGCACTTGTGACCGACTGTGGCGCAGATCAGGTCATGCATGAGTGGAGGCCAAGGAGGTGAGTGCCAGAGGGGGGATTCAAAACAAGACCCTGAAATACAGTGCCAAAAACAAAAGGAAAGAAACTGGGATTTGTTTTGTTTTGATTTTTGTTTGTTTTGTTTTTCTAGACATTGTTTCTCTATATAGCACTGGATGTCCTGGAACTCATTTTGAAGACCAGGACGGCCTCAAACTCACAGATCTGCCTGCCTTTGCCTCTCAGGTGCTGGGATTAAAGTGGTACACCACCACCATCCAGCAAAACTGGACTTCTTAAACATGCTCACTTCTGTACACTGAAGGGTAGAAGAGAAAGGTAATCCATCCCAGGATGGAAAGAAATGCCTGTGATCATGCCTCACAGACAATCCAGAATCGTAACAGTAAATTTCAAATTGCAACTCAGCTAATTCCACATCTAAGCCCATGCGGATAAAAGGTTGGAATATATTTAATGAGAGACCCTGGGAACCACGTTGCTGAGCGTGGACGTGAGGACTAATGGCCACTTCCCAGAGCTACACCTCTACAGAGTAAGTGCGTAACATTCCTCCTTAACTGCTAAGTGGTGGGGAAGGGATCATTCTACTGGGATCCAAAAGCCAGTTCACGAGAAGGTGGACCCATCGCCTGGCATGTGTAGATGCTGACCAAGCAGCACTGCCATGGCTGAGGTCCTGTGAGAAGAGAGAACCCAGAGCCTTTCTGCCCCAACTCTGGCAGGGTCTATGGGAAAAGACTGGGATGAAGAAAAGCTTCAGCAAGAGGCAATAAAATACAGGCAACACAGTGGACTCTGACTGTCCCAGTCCCAGAGTTAAGCAAGATGACACAGGACGCCTTCCCCATGTTGGAGCCAAGCATTGAGCTCCTGCAAGCCATTGTGGGTGACAAGGAACACCAGGATGCCAATGGTCAGAAAGAGCCACCCACCAGGATTACATTGCAACCAAGGAGTCATGTGGGTTGTTGGAAGAAGAGCCAGGATGGAAAGGAGATAAGAGTTGAGGCAGCTCTGGGCTATGGAGATAGCTCCATCAATAAAGTATTTACCACATAAACACCTGAACCTGAGTTCAGACCCCCCTAGTACTAACACAAGAGCCAGAAGCATGGCAGTGCCTGCCTGGAGCCCCAGTTCTAAGGTGGCAGAGACAGGCCAGTCGGTCTAACCAACTGGTGAGCTCCAAGCTCAGAGAGAGACCCTGTCTCACCAGGAACAACAGCACTAAAAAAAAGAAATCGACTTGGAGAAGTGATCAAGGTGGGCACCTGATGATCGACGTCAAGCTCTGACTCCACACTTATACACACATGCGTGTTCCTTGCCCACACGCCTCTGAACGCCTACTTGGAATTTTGCATGGCTCCCCAAACCACTCCCACAAAAAGCAACAGGCAGCACTGGGGACCCTGGGTTGCCAACCACAAAATCACTAACACGCCTAGGGCAACAAGTTTTGTCCTCCTATTATTCATGACAGCATGGATGGAACTAGAGGTCATTGCATTGAGTGAGATAAGCCAGGCACTGGGAGGTACACACTGCATGATCTCACACGTCCTTGGAAGCTAAAAGAGCTGCTCTCCCAAAAATAAAGACTAGCACTGTGGTTCTCCGAGGGGAGAGGAACAAGGGGAACGGAGAGAGGCTGAGCGGCGGATGTGGAGATACACATGGAAGCCAGCAGCTCTGAGCACCTGGGCACAGATGACAACGATGGGCTCTATATACAAAAATGAAAGCATTGTGAAAGCTTTCTCCTGGAAGACGTGGTGAATGTTTGAGGAGATGGATGTGTTTCCTTGATTTAAGAGCTGCATACTGCGCTGGGAACACGGCTCAGAGGTGGAGATCGGGGGACACGGCTCAGAGGTGGAGATCTGGGAACACGGCTCAGAGGTGGAGATCGGGGGACAGAGCTCAGAGGTGGAGATCTGGGAACACGACTCAGAGGTGGAGATCTGGGAACACGGCTCAGAGGTGGAGATCTGGGGACACGGCTCAGAGGTGGAGATCGGGGGACACGGCTCAGAGGTGGAGATCGGGGGACAGGGCTCAGAGGTGGAGATCTGGGAACACGGCTCAGAGGTGGAGATCTGGGAACACGGCTCAGAGGTGGAGATCTGGGGACACGGCTCAGAGGTGGAGATCTGGGGACACGGCTCAGAGACAGCTCTGGGGACATGGCTCAGGGAAATAGTTTAATGATAGAGTACTTGCCTAGCATGGGAAAAACCCTGAGTTCACTCCCTAGTAGCACAGATTAATAAATAAATAAATAAATAACACATGAACAATTAATGGACGTTATACAGAAACTGGCTATGCTTTTGTAAACTGGTTACATTTTTTTTTTCAAATTAAAAACTGACCTGGAGAGATGGCTCTGTGGTTAAAGTGTCTGCCATGCAAAAGTGAGGACCATGGTTCATCCCGGGAACTCCAGAAATGTTGGACAGGCATAGTCATCCTGTAATCCCAATGTCAGAAGGCAAAGACTAGCCAGATTAGTGAACGCTGGGTTTGATTGAGAGACCCTGCCTCAGTGAATATAGCAGCAGAACAGTTGAACAGATTCCCAACATCAACTTTGAATCTCCACATGCATGAGCTCCCCCCACACATGCATGCACACACATGAACGTGAGAAAATAATTTAAAACTTAAATGTTGAACTCTAACAGCCTTGCTACACATGTCAGCAGGAAGGAAAAGTAGATTTGGGGCTAGCAGAATTCTGTACTGGTTACTACGTCCCTGCCCATGCCTGTGTTCCTAGATGAATATAGTCAAGGCCAGGAAAGCCACATTTGGATAAATGTCACATTGTGGGGTTGGATCAAAAAAGCCAACTGCAGAAGGGAATCCTGGGAACATGGTTGATGGGGCAACTTCCGAAATGAGTCTGGAGCTCTGTGAGTGCCCCTGCCACTGGAGATCTGCTTCATTATCAGTAGAATACAGTGGCCGCCTGTCTGTCTTCCTACTGGGTTTGATATTTGGGGAGAGCAGAAAGCAAAGATGAAAGGCTGAAATGCCACTGAGCCAGGTTCGCAAAGCCCTGGGCTCTGAAATCCTGCCTCCCTCCCACTGGTTAAACTGCTGGGTTCTAGCCAAGGCCTCCTGTGCCTGCATGCATGCGATCATAGCTTAGTGTAATTAAACACCTGAGCTTCCCGGGAGGGAGGGAGGGACTCACTCCAAAGCCAGCCAGGAGGAACCCATGGCCTGCCTGTCCCTGCCTCTGTCCCTGCCTTCCACCTGGCCAAGCTGGCCCGATGGGCAGTCTCTGTCCAGCAGCTGCATCACTGTGCCTCTCTGCAGGGCTGTTCTGCCTCCTCCGCTAATATACACTTCTGGACGGCCTGCCGGGAATCCTTCAAGGGTGTTTTAGGTTCTCCAGTTCACCCACAGGAAACCTGGGCTCTCTAAGCCAGGGCTATGGCTTGCCATTAATGCCGGTTCTAAGCAGGAAGAGGCGTGTTCCCTTCCCCTGCTCTGGCTCTGCCACCCCCATTCAAGTCAGCCCAGAAGCCTCCCCCTTCCTTTCCCATATAGCACAAATAAAGGGTCAGCCTGGCCAAGCTTAGGCCCATGCTCTGCAGAGCTCAGGGTGGCTTTACACACCCTTGTCTTACTCCAAGCCTGCTACCCTCTCCAGCCCCCGTTCCCGGCCAAGTTTTCTTGAGGCAGTGGTGGGTTTTGTCACTGCATAGCTATAACTCAGAGCCAGGCCTCCAGCTGATGAGAGCCAAAAGCATCCCCTCTCATATGTGCATGAAGGATCACAGTGAGGATTCGAGGAGCTGACCTTCCAAGTGGCAGCCCGAAGGCATCCTCATCCGATCCTCGTGTATTGAGTCCCACACACAAACCTTCAGTAAGTACTTCTCCACCAAAGATGGGCAATCCCTAATCCTTCTACCAGCTTCTCCATTGTACCTTCTCCAGGCTTTAAACCCTTAACCAACACCCTCCAAAATCCCTGGTAGAAATGCCAGCGGACTCAAATCCACGAAGGCACGGTAAGGAACAGCATCTCCACTGACACGAGACCATCTGTGACTCCCTGCCGGAGGCCAGGCGGAAACAAAGGTCCCAGAAAGAACAGCCTTGCCCTTCACTGCTGCTGTTCCATTTGCAGCATTCCCCGAGTAGCAGAGCAGAGCCAAGATCCATTTTCATGCTTGTCTGGTTTGATCCTTGGACTTTCCAATCTCTGTGACTTCAGGGACATAAAGGTGGCTTCTGACCCATCGCAGCTTGGCTGGCCCGGTGGGCACTGGGAGTCGCTTTCCTGAGTCTCTCTTATCCAGTTAGTCTCCTCTAAAGGGCACTGTCCCAGAGAAGTGTCTGACAGACGGGCTATGTAGTCTTTGGTCGAGAGACTGACAGACACACTCCACATATACTTTAGGAATCATTTAAGTTAAAGGCCCAGCTTGCAGCCCAGACTCTGCCTGAGTGGAAGACTACAGGGCAGGAGTCTGACTGCTCAGAATACACACCACACGGGGCATGTGGCAGGGCAATCCTGATCTCTAGACACGTAGAAGACTCTGGGTGGGTCACAAACATGAGCCTACCCAGGACAGAGTCTGAGGGATTGGCCAGGACAGACAGGGATGGGGGCAGGCCCTCATCTAGGACCGCCAATGCTTTCTCCTTACTACTTGGAGGAAAGCAGGGGCTAGGTGGTGGCTGAATTCTCTGAAGCCATCTCGTTCTTGTTGGGAGCTGGGGTAGTAGCTCAGACTTGTGGAAAGATAGTGAGTCATATCTTCAGAACCTTGGCCCACTAGGCTCTCATCTATCACTTTTAAAGGAAGAAATATTCTCTTCTCCTCGGTAGAATTTCTCTTTAGGTGCCTGTATGTGTCAGGTTATCAGCTGCAAACTGTGATAATTACTTGACACAAAGCAGCTGGAGGTATGAAATAGCCTTTATTATTTCCTCTGCCACAGGGGGGAAAATGAGCTGTTACCACGCTTGACCCGCCACCACCTACCTCCTTGTGCTTTGACACAATCCATGAAGGCACCAGCTGCTGGTCCACCAGCATCGCTTGTGGTTACCAGAACCATTGGTTGTCATGGCAGTGGAGACAGTGAGCACAGCAGTGCACAGGATTGGTGAGCCCAGCTCCCCTCTTGCTAGATGCATGTCCTGTGGCAAGCAACATCACTGTCTCCTTAGGCATGAAAAGAGGCAGCACTACCCCAGCCAGAGAGTGTTAGGAGCTTCAGAGGAGACAGGCATAGAGACACAGTCGTGACAAAATGCCGGACTCTAGCAATAGTACCGCTTCCATCTCAGTAGAAATTGCATTTTTAAAAAAGGGAATTTTGCAAATAATATGCCCATCTCTGAGGCCAGAGATAATTCCTCTATTAGCTTGCATCCCCATCAAGTTTCCTAACATCTAGTGATTGTTTTGTTGTAAATTCTTTTTCCGGGTGCAGTGCCCAGCTACCACCAAGGCCAATGTCTTCCCACAATACAATCAGATAAGTTTGATCATAATCCTAGGTCAAAAATTGGAGAAATATCTTGCAGGAAAGCATCTCCTTGCCATCTCTCCACTGCCCCCCATAGCGGCTCAGCTCTTAGTGCTGCACACCCACAACACAACACACACAACACACAGGATGTTTTGCCTTCCTGTGTCCCAAAATAATCAGCAAGGGAAGCAACAACACAAAGAGAAAGACTTTGTTGTCAGGTGAAACTGGGATCAAAATCCGGCTCACGCGCCTCTGGAGCCAGGCCCTGGAGCAAGCTATTTCCTATCTGTCATAGAGGGGTGAGACCTGCTCTAAGGGTTGTCGGGCTACCAATGCCTTACTCGAAATGTTTTGGGTGCTCTGTGTTTTAGTTCCTTCTCTCGGGAATTCCTATTGCTCTCGGTCCTGTGTCTTGCACAATCAGGATGCTGCCTGGTAGGCATGGGCATTGACTGGGGGAGGCCTCCTCAACCACACCAGCAGACTCCCTTAACTTGCTCTGTGGTCAGGCAAACTGGCTTCCTGAATGTCTGCGTGCATCTGAAAAACTCACACACCAGATGTGATTACATTTAGGGACCTGCCCGTTACACACTACCCTCATGGCGAGTTCAAGTTCTATCACACCCGCAGGATTAACGAGGTTGAGAGGATCATCATTTGTTGAGTTCCATGATGGGCTACAAGATGGGGGATGGGAGCAGGGAAGAGCTCCTACTGCTGGCTCCCTAGTGGGACCTCCTGGCCAGGTGCTCTGCACCACTCCATTCTTCTGGCAGCCAGATCTGGCTGATTCTAAGTGACACCGTTTCCCATGCTCTGGCAACACACGTCCACCAGGCATAGAGAAGAGAGAACACAGAGAAATTCACAGGTCCAACCCTCTAGAATCTCCTTGGATGTAGTGAAAGGGGAGCGGGCCTGTTTTTCGTCCCACCCAGCTCCCACACAGCTAGCTTATACCCCGAAATAACAACACNCAAAAGGCCAAGGCAGTTTCTTTATTAATCAATGAAAGTAACACATAGACAGATGACCCTCCTACATCACTTGGAGCTGAACAAAAAGCCACAGTGAGAAAGATAATGAGATAGTTAGAAGCCTGTTCAGAGAAAGGCCCAGTGTGTAGGAAAACAACGACCCCCCCCCAAGGAAAGGGCCTATGACCCTAAAGGGCACAATCAACGTGGCTAGGGACAGGGTGGGACAAAGTGAGCTTGTTTTCTGCAAGAGAGGAATTAGGGAAGAGAGGGGCAGGTGGTAGCTCCAGGCTGGGCCACAGGCAGAGATACCCACGGCCACGGGCAGTGGGTGGGGGTGAATCAGGCTCCAGAAAAGCAGAGCATTCTCTTGCTAGAAAAGGCATCTAAGAACAAATGATAAATGAGTGCTTGCTTCTCCCAGAGAATTCTGAACACTGCCCCACTTCCCAAAATAAACATGAACCAAAAATGAAATTAAATAGCATTCCCATGCTCCTCAGACAGAGCAGCAATTATTGTTTTATTTTTTTCTAAGAACAGGAAACACAAAATTAACTGGGAAGAGCAAGAAGCAGTCACTGTTAGCAACACGGAGAGTCTTGGCCTCTGGATGGAAAACTCTTGCCTTCTTCGTGGGCTGTCACATCTCATCATGGCAGTTGTCCTTCTTACTTCTATCAGCAGGGGCAGAGCCAGGGGCAGCCCCTCCACTTGGACCAAAAACTAAACTGTACAACCCAAACCACAGAAGAGATTTCAAACTTGAGCCAGAGTCTCTTCTCCCAGGCAAAACACCACTAAATCTGGTTGGTTTTCCCTCAACCAGTGAGCCAGGATAAGATTACATTTCTCAGACTCTCTTGCAGCTAGCTACATGTGGCCAGATCATCAAATCCCAGACAATGGGATATGAAAAAAAAAGTGAATATAGCTAACTTCTTAGTCTTACTCTCAAAAAAGAAGTGCGTGGCTGGCCTTTTTCCATACCTTTCTTNGAATATGGATGAAGAGAGAACACCCACATGGAATCCCAACACAGAAGTGATACATGTACATACTAAGGAAGCTGGTCGCAGGTATCTATGAGGCAGCCAGGTAAAGCCTGAACTTTTAAAAAACTTGTTTTGGGTCTCTGACCAATAGAAGATTATGTATCCCATAATTAATAAGCTTCCTCAGAAGCACCGAACATCCCTTCCCAAAGTTTAAGGCCTTAACTGTTCAGAATGAATAAGTCCATATTTACTGAGAGTCTATAGGGGATAGACTAGTTTAAGAATGAACACGGCCGTATTTACTGAGAGTCTATAGGGGATTAGGACCGTTTAAGAGTATCTTCACTCTCCCACCCGAGTTCCTCCTGAGCATTGTGACTGTATCTTTTTAGAAAAACCAGAAGGTGACATAAAGAAGCCCACTCCGAGTGGGCCTGGTGTCGTGTAGGAGTGCCAAGCCTTCGGGAGCGTTCATCTGGAAGGCTCAGGTCCAGCGGGAGAGTAGGGGGCTGTGCAGGACTCTGGGTGTTCACAGAAGGCCCTGAGCACTGGCACCCAGCTGAAGGCGCTGAGCTGGGGGCAGACTGGGGAGAAAGACGTGACTCACAGATGCAGGAAGACCCACAGGGCTAGGGTGGGGTCTAGAGTTGGAATATGCTGTCTAGATCCCCTGCCATCACCAGAGAGGGTGACTGCCACTTATTTAGAGTGACAGAGTGGCAGTGGTGACATTATAGGAAGAAAAGGAAAGGTGCAAACACATATTTAGAAAATGGCAACTGTCTCTGCATAATCAAGTCCTTCTGGAGAACCACCCAAGACACGGCCAAGTCCCAACCTGAGGCTGAAGTCAATCATTGTTTCTAAACACATTTTCCTTCCTCGGGGATCCCCCAATGCCAGGGTTTGGATCAACCACGGTGAGGACTCCAACTTCAGGTCCTTGTCACAGGCTTGTGCCAGCAGGGAGGCCAGAGCAAGGGCTGATAACAGCTTATAGCCAAAGCCAATCCATTGAAGACAGCCTCAGTTTCCACGTCCTCCTAACGGGATAGTCTATTAGGATGGAGAAACGTAGGCTAGGTTGCAAATGCTTCACTTTCCTGATTCCCGGGATACTCTGGAGAATAAGCAAGTTGTAATGAGACGTTCACAGCAGACAGAAGCAACAGAAAGCACACATCATCTATAGCACAGTTAACCTGGCCCCACAAGAGCCAAGAAATGCCACTCCCTGGCACAAAGAATTCAATTCAAAGGGGAGAAAATTGAGTCTCATTCCTTACTTTAGGGATTACCGGGTATCTCGGGAGGGAGACAGCACAAAGATCTTGGGATATGCCCAGGCTCTCACAGCTAGATATCTCTGTCCTGGTGTAAGTTTGACCCAGGAGTGGTTCAGAGGGGGCATAAGTGTACACATATGTGCACAGAGACAGTGGAAGGGAGAAGCTGCACACTGGTAGCCATCCTGAAGGAAGGCTCTTTTGGTGTGGGTTTACCAGGCTGATTACCAACCATTACACATGGTACAAAGCTTTTCTCGTTAACACGGGAATGTGTTAGACAAATGTCACAGCTGTAACCATACGTGACAGGTTGCTGAAAAATAGCTGCTCCCATAAATACCTAGTCCTGAGTCTGAAGCCTAATTGTGTTCTTATATTAAAACAGCAACCAATGAGAGTTTCCACAACAGCCATGGGCAGTCTGCTCAAGTTCACATAAGGAATTTTCCACGTGTCAGTGAGCAAGCATGGAGAATCTGTGCTGGTGGCCCACACCACATGTGATTTCATCACCGTCACAGGTGAGCAGTCCATTGAACCCTCTCCCTCCTGCCCAGCAGCCCCACGTTCTTGAGAAGCTGAGGACACTTCTGTGAGCCTCCTTTTCCTTATCGAAGAACAAGCAGAGCGAGCAATAGAGCATGTGGGTGAGCTCAGCACAGTGTCTGGCATTTGCTAGAGCTCTGCAAACAGTCAGATGGGAGCTCTTAATGCTCCGCACGCTTCACGACACAGAGGACACGGCCTGAGTGATATTCTCCTGTTATCGTAAAGAATAGAAAGGGTGTCTGGCTCTGAGAAGGTGGGAACGTAAAGAAGCAGAGGTAGCCAGGGTTCCTCATAGGTTTTAGGAAATAATACTCTCATGCAAGAATAGTTATGGGACAGGAAAGAGATGTTTGTCTTCATTGCATGCATTTTTCTTTCTCCTCTGTGTGACAAACCACAAGGAAGCC
Source organism: Bramus lutescens (assembly GCA_001685075.1). NCBI lineage: Eukaryota > Metazoa > Chordata > Mammalia > Rodentia > Cricetidae > Bramus > Bramus lutescens. Next base: position 124,538 of record LOEQ01003362.1, read on the forward strand.
CTGAAAACCTTTTGAGGCCATGAAATGGGCCCATTTCTAACTGACCACTCTTAGCAAATTCTCAGTAATGGCTATAATGGGGCCTTCGTCTCCCCTGAAAGGCCCTATGCACAGCATATCATTTTGATTATTCTGTATTCTGAGGCTCATAAAAAATTCTGGAAGCAGGCTGGGAAGCTGCTCAGTGGTGAGGCATATGCCTAACATGCAAAAGAGGCTAAGTTTGATCCCCAGCTCTGGAGTTTCATTCTTTTTGTAAGTTGCAAGTCCTGACTAGAAACCAGCACAGTTAAGGTTGAAACCCTCGTGGAAGAGAAAAAGTCTTAAATCCTTGCCTGAGACATGAGAAAGCACCCCAAGTTCTAATTAAACTGAAGCAATTAGCCACCCACAGATCCTTCACTCAGCTTTCCATGGCCAGGCAATCATCTCTATTAAAACCCATCTTAAAATAAGGAGCAAATGCAACAGCGACACCAGCGCTCAGTTCCCAGAATCAATTACCCCTTCAGACACATCCTGCATAAAACTCCCAGCCCCTTCAGACACATCCTGCATAACACTCCCAGGATCTGCCTGTGTCAGGCATGAGGAGGGAGCTACAAGAAGCTGGTGATGATCAGGAGGTAGGACAATGCGGGGTGACAACATCTACCCCAGATCTGCACCTCTCAACAAGTAGGCCAAGAGTGTCAACCATTCATTCATCAATGTCACCTTGAGGACCTTATCCAAGAAAAAGAAGTCCTGCCCATGGGCTCCCCTTGGGCTCTGGAGGCTGAGTTCTCTGAGTGATCAGACCGCTGCAAATGGAAGCTTCCCCCGTGTAACCTGCCCACCCCCCTCTGTCTCCGAAGCACCAGCACAGTACAGCAGTCACCATAGCAGCTTGATCACAAGCCACCCAGGCTCACTGATGTCTCCAGCCAGGTAGGTTCCCACCCTTCTAGGACTTCCTGGAACGAAGGTAGGTCACTGTCATCAGCCAAAGGCACTTTTCACAGTGACAACCACACAGCTGTAAAGAGAGATTCAAAGAGGAAGAAAACCTCTAAATGGTTTACAATGTGTTAA
>LOEQ01003363.1:13292-27305 GCA_001685075.1 Bramus lutescens
GGAGCAAAAGGAGAGGTGAACCTACCTGCTTTCCCGGCCAGAGCGGCCCGCGAGTTCTCAACAAGTGCCTGCTGGAGTTGGGGGATGAGATAAAGCAAGGAGTTGGGAGAGGGAAGTTAGGAGAAAGATCTGTGGGACCAACTGGAGGTAAGGGGTAAGGAAGGTTGCAACAGCTACAAAGCTGGGCATGAGACTAGGGATTGGATCTGGAGGAGCAGAGGGAGAGGCGAAGATCTTCAGTCATCTCTGTCTACTTCCAACACTAAGATAACCCGAGTCCATTTTGTGCTGACTACAGACTGTCAACTGTGGGGCCATCAACTCTAATCATATACGACCCTTTCAACCATCCCTGAAGTTATGCTAAGGCAGCAACACGTGGAGACAGATGATGGTTTCTGTGTGCCTGAATGATAAGAACATTCATTCCCATCCACAGATCTCCAGTAAAGTGAAAGAAGCTGGAAATTAAGTTCAAGTACCAAAGGACAACCCTTTGTTCAATCATGCTTCCGTGGAAACTCCATAAAAAAAAAATCCTAAGTTATAGGATCCAGGCTGGTGACCATGAGGTACAAGGACGGTGGCTCACCAGGAAAAGAAATGGAAAGTCAGTGTCTCGTCTCCATTCTTTGCCTTATGCATCTTTTTGATGTGGTTATAGGCTTTATAATACACTGGTAAACATGAAGTATTCACATGTATGAGCCTTTGGAACAAGTTGTTAAACCCAAAGAAGGATATAAGAACCGTTGGTTTAGAGCTAGTTGATCAGATGATATCCTGGGAGCTACAATTAGAATATGGACTAGGGAATCTATGAGACTGATGAGACTCTAGCCTGTGGGCTTACCACATTCTAGGTAACTGGGCATCAGAAATATATTAAATTACAGGAAATCTAGATGGTCTTAACAGATAATTGGAGAATTAATATATAGGAAAACCCCACACGTTTCTGGGGTCAGAAGTAAAGTGTATGTGAATGGAAATGTAGGATTGCCTTAGAATAGCCCACTTTGTAGCCAGTTTTGGCTGTTGAATGAGAACTCAGCTTGGGCTGAAGATAGAACACTGTTGAGTCTTTCCACTTTGGCTGAGCTATGGGATGTACAGTGGCTAGGTCTCAAAAGTCAGATCTGAAGTGATAAGAAATAGAAGCAGTCAGTTTTGTGAAACCTAAATCCAGAAAGAGTCTCAGGTTGGTAGCTATTGAATTCTAGCAGCCAAACATCTCAGAAGTCAGACTGATACAGGCCTTACTGGCCATCAAAGAACTAATAAAGAATTTGGGTAACAGGTTTTGAAACTGTCAAATGAGATGCACAGGTTATGAGGTGAGGAATAATTTTGGAGTGAAAAAAAAATAATGATGTAAAAGTAGTCATGCAATAGCAAGGTGGCATGTCATCGACTCCTTGCCCAGATGCATGAACACCTACAGTAGAGAGTGCTAAGTGCTACCTCTAGTGTTTTGTTTATTTTACACTTTTGAGTCAACATGATGAACCTCAACAGGGCCGGTGTGGATGTCACAGATATGGGTACTCCTTGCAGGCCACACTAATATCTGCGACACTTTCCAGTGCCACAGATATTGCCTCAAAAGACATAACCAACTCCTAGGACTTCTGCTTTCCTAAGAACTTCCTTAAGAAAGCTTCATTTCCCCATCTTACTTTCTAGGAATTTGAGAAACTACTGTATCACCTTTGAATATATAATCATCATAACCATAATAATAATCATAATAAGTGAATATATAATCATAAACCAGTTTTGATGACAGTGTTCTACCCTAGTGGTAAGTATAAAATTTGTGTAAGCCAAAGAAAACATACGATCCATCATAATAATCATACGGATTATAGTGTCTTAGGTTTCTCTGTTAATAAAGGAACATCTTCTAAACCAGTAGTTCTCAACCTTCCTAAGGCTGTGACCCTTTAATACAGTTCCTCACGTAGTGGTGACTCCCATCCATGAGATTATTTTATTGCTAGTTCATAATTGTAATTTTGCTGCTGTTATGAATCAAAATGTAAATATCTGCTATGCAACCCCAAAGGGGTTGCGACCCATAGGTTGAGAACCACTGTTCGAAACTTTTTCTCTAAGCTAATCTTCAAGGATAGGTGTTGAATTTATGGGTGTCTTAGTGTCTCTATTCAGACAAAAGCCTTGGGAAGGGGCAAGTTGACAGATTTGCCACCAAAAGCTAAGATCATCTACAGGAAATCTATAATGTCTGGCTATCATGAGCATACTTTAGTTAATAACGACAGCTTAGGAAACTAGGAAGATGCTTCAGCAGATAAAGGGTTTGTTGTACAAGCATCAGAACCCAAGTTTAGCTCTCCAGTATCAACTCTAAAAACTGAGCAAGACAACAGGTGACTATAATGCCAGTGTGGGCAGAGGCAGAGAAGGGAGAATCTCTGGGATTTGCTGGCCTGTCAGTCTAGCTAAATTGATGAGTGCCGAGCTCGGTGAGAGACTCAACACCACCCCCTCAACATCAAGAAATATTGGAGAAGACAGGGTGAGTGACCAGTTAGGAGGCAAAACCACTGTCTTTAGCTGTGGACAAACTGCAGAACCTACCTGGTTCCAAAAGATAGTTCCAAACCCATAGTCACACAGACAAAGTTAATCTCAGTGGGTTACAAAAAGAATAAGAACAAGGAAAAAGAAAGAGAAGAGAAAGAGGATTGACATGAATGTGAACAAGAGATTTGTAATGAGGAACGGGGGAATAGGGAGCTAGTAGTTGACTGATCAATATGTATTCCATAATGATACAGAATTGCCTAAAAACAATTTTAATTAGTAAGAAAATTTTAATTTATAAGGAAAAATAAGGTGTATAGAATTTGAGGAAAACCCCGACACCATCCTTTGGTCTCCACACACTCATGTGCATGTGCACACACATACAGACACAAACATGCACACAAGAGTACTGAGGTTTTCCTTAGATGGGATGAATGCTGACCTTTTCAAGGCCTAGTAGGGGGAAAATGCACTTTTATAATATGTTAGGTCACGTTTGCCCAAATACCAAAACCTGAACTAAAAATTTCCATTCCTGAGCCATTCATGAAGCATTTCCCCTTCTTCTCAGGGCTGTATGGAACCTGTCTGGTTTTTACAGGATAGTCTTAGACCTGAAGAAACACTGACTTGGGTGTAAAGTTGGCCTTGTAACCCTTCCCTAGCCCTTTCCAAAGAACTACAGACACCCTGTCATTGTTACAGTCCCTGCGTAGATCCTAAACCAAGGCAGAGAAGCAGGGAAAGCCACGGGGCAGCTCAACCTTCCCACACAGCCTCCCTTCCCACAGCAATGTCACTCTCCTCCAGGTGTCATGAATCATTTCTGCTGCTTCCCACCTGAGGGAGTGGAAGAGCTCTCCTCAGTGAAAACAATTCTGGGTCACTCCGAGGTAATGTTTGTTTTCTCCCGGCCCTCACCTCACCAGGCCCAGTTTTCATCATCCTCTAAGGAACAGCACAGAGCTGAGCTTGGCTTGAGTGCTTGAGTGTGCACTTCAATGCATGGAAATCCTCACCACAAACCGACGTGTGTAGCCTTTCCATTTTTATAGACGGTGAAGTCAGTCTTAGAGATGAAAGGGCACATCTAAATAGCACAGCTGGTGGCAGAGCGAGTATTGCGTTTGAAGTTGGCTGATTCCAAACTTGAACGTTTATGACTATCTTATATTGTTTGGACCCTTCCATTCTATAAAACTTCTTCCTAATTAATAGAAGGGAAACTATATAAGACCTCATAGACGTTTACTTGGGCATATGTGGAGAACTTAAAGGAAACATTTTATTTTCAGAAGTCTTAGAAAGGAGAGGTGAACAAGGTCAGGTGGGAATAACAGCCTCATCCCTGCTTCCACCACAGAGTTCCTCGGCTGTTTCTGTCATCGTTGTCTCTTATCAACTGATTCTGTGTCACCACTTGTTTTACACTAACACTGTGACAATTGTCAGGCTGGATCTTCCGAGCTACAGGGTTACGGTTTCCAGAAGAAACAGTATCTCCCAGTCTTCGGCCTATATTCTAAAGCATTGACCTGAATTTATATGTGAAGATCCTAAGGAAATGGACAGATAATCAGTTTGTGTCTGACTTACGGTAACATGGGCCAGACATACGAAAATATTTAGTTCTTTATGTTCCTGTAAGAGAACAAAATAAAGCAGGGAAAATACATAATGGAAGTTAAAATATGAAGAAGAGGATCTTAAGTGTGTTTTTACTTGTTCCTGGTGGAATGCTGCCATCTCGCATAGCAGGCATTGCAATCTTAATGAGAGGCTGTGACTCTCTGCAAAGGCCCCTCAGGATAGAACCTATTAGCTTTCCCTCATAGGAGAAGAGGTTAGGGATGATCAGTAGACTCTTTCCTGAGATCCCAGCCACTCCCTGCACCCCTCCTCCTGGCTGTATGCAATCCTACCCCAGTTGCTCACAGTCTTGCTCATGGTCTTGGGAGGTGCTGGAAGATATTGAGTGTAGGAAGCTAACTGAAGAGGGATCCACCCTCTCTGTATCCACAGGGAAGTCATCGTCTATGCTGAGGAGGGACTTTTTGGTGATATGGTTGTTTGGAGGCATCCATGCACCTGTAAGGAAGCCAAATAAACTCATTGGCTTAGCAAGCTAGACTTAGGTGAAATTGTGACAGTTCTATCATTGGTCCCCTATTGAGGGTGAATAAATATTTATTTACATTTCTCAGGCAATTTTTATGTAAGATTCCTAAAGCAGGTGAGAAAGTCTAGGATACTGTAAGCACTCTATCCATGTTGTAAACCTGTTGGGTAGTTATTCCTAGATCAGAGACCAACTGGTAAAAGATGGATTGGAATCTTCCAGAAAGTGATGTGTCTGATTTTTGACACATGCTCTTCAGAGGTCTTAGAAGACTCATAAGAAATGGACAGGGCTCTGCCAGGCTGGGCGCTCGTTATTTCCGACCTGGGAAAGGGATTATCATCTTGTTGGAAACCAGGAAGAAGCAAGGGCACCAGGGGAGAGCTGCCAGGGATTGTTTGAGAACCCGGTCCAGCTGGCATCGCTTTCTGGCCCTCATGTTAAAAACCCATCTGCCTCACTTGGGCCAGGCTTTGACTTGTCTGCGATAGAGCTGACTCAAACACCCGGTCTTGGGGGATATCGAAAGGTCTCTCAAGCTGCGAGACTCATTCTTATTTTCTGCCAGGGAAATCCACAGGGTGAGCGCATAGATCATCATCCCCTAGGCACCCGTGTACATGGACCCAGGCTCCCATCTGCAGGTCGGCACAGTCCCCCAGATGGAATGCGAAGGCTGGCGGAGAACTGAAATGTGAAGTGTTCCCTAGGAAAAATGCCTTGGCTCTCCCCCTGAGAGTTTAAGGACTTTCCGTTTTGTAATGCCTGGGAGCATGAATGATGAGGCACTGGGCTAGGGGAACCCAGGCTAAGTGGAAATCCTACCAGATCTACTCCCTAGACAAAGCGGCTGATGGGGAAAAGTGTGCGACAGAGAGGGGAGGGGGGGGGAAGAGTTAGCCTCCTTCCCTAGGCTGATGAAGCCTCTGTTTCTGTCCTGGCTTAGAAGTTGTCAAATCTACAAACCACACTGACAGCGAACCACTGGGACAGACAGAACAGACGCCTGCGCTCTCCCTCTCTACCCTGCTCTGTTAGCTCCTTCAAAGCAGCAGCTCCTGAAGGGCAGGGTCATACCCCGCCCCGCCCCTCCGTTCTGGCTTTTCCCACTGCAGCAAACACTCAAACTATTCCTCTCAGGGCTAACCTTTTTTGCCTTTGGGTCTTTGAGAAGCACATTTTCATGGAGCCACTGAGAACACTGGCTTGCCAAGGAAATATCCCTGAACAAATGCTTCTTTATAGAAATTTCCATCCAGGTTTTTTTTTTTTTTAACTTTCAGCTAGAATATTGAAACATGCAACCATGTTCAGCCAATCCAGTTTCCGCCATCTTTTCTGCTTCCTCAACAGGGTGCACGCATCAGCTAGCACTTCTTGCACTGGCTTTATTGCTACAGTACTGCAAAGTTCCCTATCAAATCACCTTGAGTAGTACGGAGATGCCTCTGTGAACTTCACCATATAAACTGCAATTCTCACTGCCTCCTTTCTGTCCTAAAGCCTCCCTCTGCATTTCGTTCTCTGTGGTGACCAGCACATTATAATATAGTATATATTTGGCCTGTGCATTTATTTATTTAATACTTCTCATTGCTCGAAGTTAAGCTATGTGTTTGTTGACAGATCTCTAATGTCTATAACAATGCTGGACATATAGTTGGAGTAATGTTAAAAGGATGGGAAGATGAATGAATGAGTTAACGGTTCATCAAATAAAATAGGGGTTATAATTATTTAGCACTGTTCTTCACTTGTTCTAATTACTTGGGTCACTATGGCTTTCAGGGACTGCCCTGAAAGCTCAGAAAGAGAGAAAGTCAACTAGTTGGTTACTTCAGAACAACATACCTTCCAAAGGACTGTTTCCTGGCCATTCATCTTCCACTAACAGAAAATATCAACGTAAACCAACAGAAAAGGGAGATTAGTATTGGTGCTGTTCTTAGTCTCATTTGGAAACTACAGGCTTACTTTAGGCTCCCAAGGCAAAATCTTGCATCCCAACCCTCTTGAACCAAGCAAGCCTGGTTGGCTCATCTCTGGTTGCTGCAAGTACCGAAAGATTTCATGTGATGATCTGTGCGAAACAATGCCCAGAGCAAATTCCTCTGGAACACACCTTCCTTCTGGGTTGGGATTAGTGACATGGAGTACAAAATTTAACCCCGATAGAGCAGAGATGTGCCAGTGTCTTCAGGACACTCTCACCAGCTCACAGTCCTGTCTTAACATGCTCTTCCTATCAACCTGCCAATGGGTTTCAACTGCAGCTTCATCTGCGGTAAATGGTAATGAGAAGTAATAAGATAGTTTTGGTTTCATTCAACAGGTAGAGCCTACCCACCTCCAACCAGTGGAAAAATGAAGAGCCGGGAAACAGTCCTCTATAAAATATGCTGCTTTGAAGTAACTAACTAGTTGACTAACAATTCCTTAGCTCTACAGAGAAACTATGACAGCCAGAATAGAGTTGTAGATCTAAACAAAATACAAACTGTGTATGTGCATATGTATATATGGAAACAGGAACAGGTGGGCAGAGAACATTATTAACTCAAGAGCTACATGCAAACTAATGTTTAAGTATCTCCACAGTTCTATATCCTCCTCATGCCTAGGACATGGCCAGCACTTAAATTTGATTATCTTTTTCTATTATAGTCCATGCTTAGAATACTTGGCTTTCCTTTCAGCCTCTTTAATAATCATTGTATCTCTTTTCATGATCACATTTAATTGCTTCTTCACCCACGGTTTTATTTGGAGTAACTCACTTCTCTTGGGTCTCCCACTCCCTTTGGAATGGCACTTAGGCTCGCATCCCATATCCTCAAACTCAGTAGTACTGCCCTGCTCTCCCTCTGTAATAAAGATGGCTGACTAGGCCTGCAACATTATATATACATCAGTATAGCTATCTTAGTGGGTTTTCTTCCTTGCCACTGGGTTTCTCCATTCTAGGCCAACACAAGATTAATCATTCTAAAAGGATTATTTCTCAAAGCTCAAAAATTTTGGAGGCTTGGGATGTGGTTTGGGCAGTAAAGGCCTTGCCATACAAGCATGAGGACCTGAGTTCCCATCCACACTACTCATGTAGAAAGCCAGGTACTACCGTGTGCAGCTGTAACCCCACACTGAGGAGACTGAGTCCGAAGGATCCCTCGGGCTTACTGACTTGGCCACCTAGCTGAACTGTGGACCTCCAGGTTCAGTGAGTGACCTTGTCTCAGAAAACACGGCAGAGAGATCAGTGAGATGGTGCGGCAGGTCAAGAAGCTTGTCATGTAAACCCTGGATTCCAAATAAAAATGGAAGAAAAGAACTGGCTTCCAGAAGTTGTCCTCTGACCTCCACACATACACCATACACAAGCCCATGTGTACATTCATGTACATATATGTGTGTGTTTGTATATACATATATATATATATACACCAAACATATATACAACAGAGCACCACTTTTAATATTGCTTTTAATATTTTTAAAAATTTTAAATTAAAATGTAATTACATCATTTCCCCTTTCCTCACTACATCCCTCCTACGTACCCCCACCTCACCCCTGCTCTTTCTCAAATTCTTGTCTTCTGATCTCTTGTTCTTTAATTGTATATACACAGGGTTGGTTTTTTTTCCTTTTTCAAACCTATGGGATAAAATCCAAAATTTTTAGTTTAACAATCAAGGCTTTTCAAAGCCCTGTTCCAATCTACTTTGTATTTTGGTTATTTGTTCCTCCCATTCTGCCTTTTGAAGCGTTCTAGGGAGTCTATAAGCAGTTTTGGAGTTCCCTATCCTTGCGATATTCCCCGCATCCTCCTCTATTCACCCTTTAGCACAATTAAAGATGTCTAAACCAGTTGACCTATTCCTCTCGAATTACTGGTAACATATAAAAGCTACCATCAACAGACATTTATTTGGCTTCAATTAGGCTTCAAGGATAATTCTAGGTGTTAGAGACATGGTAATAAAGAAACCCAAAGGGACCAAGATACATTCAGTCGTATAGAAAAAAATGAAAATTAACAATCACAATGGTTAGATATAAATACAATCTGGTTATTCATAGGTTACCATAGGAACATAAAGTAAAGCAGAAAACCAATTCGAATTCAGAATGAGAAAGCTAGGAAAGTTTTCATGAGTGAAATGATAATTATTAGTGTGTACATTTCCCCACTAGAATTTTAATTCATCCAGGAAAGGAACTGCATCTCACTTATTCTTGTCTTTAGTAACTAGTGGTGCACATGTTTATTGAATAAATGAGTGAAATACTTAAAATGTAGGCAGATTGGGCTAAAGAAATATTAAGTGATTTCAAACTCTAAGACCATAAAGTCATCTTTATGGAAGCCAAGGATATATTATTATTTAAAAAAAGAAAAAAAAGACAGTTTAGCCGGGTGGTGGTGCACACCTTTAATCTCAGCACTTGGGAGGCAAAGGCAGGTGGATCTCTGTAAGTTTGAGGCCAACCTGATCTACAAGAGCTAGCTCCAGGACAGACTCCAAAGCTACAGAGAAACCCTGTCTTGAAAAAAAAAACCAACAACAACAGCAAAAAAAGACTGTTTAAGATGTAGAAGTTAAAGATCTAAAATCTCCTACTTGAAAGCAGCCCCCAAACAAGGGTGAGATGTCTTGAGCACAGAGATGCCTAAGTAAGAGCTGAGGAGTTAGGCAAATGGACCAGCTGATGGCCTGGGAAGGAGTGACTTGGTGAGAAGGGCGGGGGGGTGGTGTCCTTTAAGTGAAACTAACTAAGCCTATCATTCCCATTTTGAAAGCAGGTAAGGTGATGTTTCAGGTTATTTAGTACTAACTTCCACTCAGTAGCAAATAAAGATCTAGAGAAATGAGCTAAAACAACACTGCAAGATAGTTCATCAAAGTGTCCAGAATGTGGGTTATTCTACTGAGCAACTTAACTGCTTCTCTCTATAGGGTAACCATTATAGGAACACCATGCTGCCAAATAGCAAGGGACTATTCTAAATAAAGGGAAATTGGGTTGTAATCAAAGGTTATCTTAGAGACGAGCTAGGAACTTGAATGTTGATCAGATAGATTAGAGAAATGCTGTTGTTGGTTTAGATGTACCATGCCACTGTGTTTATGGAGAAGAGTGTTAGTTTTATAATATGCTGGTAAAATTAAGACAAGCTAATAAAGGAAGGTCAAGTTTCATGAGAAATTTTCTTCAAATGGATTGGGAAGAGGAGAGATGACAGAGAGAGAGAGAGAGAGAGAGAAGAATGGAGGGAGAGGGAAGGAGAGAGAGTGCATTTACACAGTATAAACAATCGGGAGTGCTGAACTATCATTTCATCTTTTTGGTATGTTCATCTTTTTGTTGTTTCGATTTCCACAATTGAAAGAAGAGGTTAAAAGACCAAAATTAATGAGCAAAAGTTGTCAGTATGGCAAATAAGTAGCTAATGCACTGTTCCACGTTAATCCACACAGGTTTAGAGTCCCGGAATTCTAGAAAACCAGAGGGAGTTCAAGCCTCTGGATCCTTCTGAACGAACTACAAATGAGCGTTTCCCAGTGAGAAGAAACAAGCTCTATAAAATTTCAGATTGCTGAGCTGTGAGTCTTAAATCCCAAAAATCTATACCTCTCCACTCCCAGCACACAGACTTTGCAGGCTAAGAGGGCTGGGAGCATGTGTATATGGGCTCACATAAGCTGTACATGGGATATGAATGTTATAGAGCATTTTTACTAATTAAACTTTTTAATATATCTGTAAACTATGAAATAATAGTTATTCAAAAGTTTAGAATGCCCTAGGAAAACTTAGGTGAGCAAGAAAGAGCACTCAGCAATGTTCTCTGCACACAATTATCTTGAAATGGGTACATGAAGGCTAGTGGTTAAGGCTCTTGTTTTAGTGGAGGTTTGATTCCCAGCACCCATATGGCAGCTCACAATCATCTGTAACTCCAGTTCAAGGGGATCCAGCACCCTCTTGTAACTTCTGTGGGCACCAAACACATACACAAATAAACATTCAGATAAAACACTTAAAAATATTGAAGGAATTTTTTTAAATTTTAAGTTACATGTATTTTACTGCCCCCTCCACTCCAGAACCTAAGAGGAATTAAATATTAAATATACTTGACAGAAATTAGTAGATGTCAAACTTCTTTTTCTGGATACTTTAATTTCTAATGTTTTGGTTGGTTCTCTTTAAGAACTGGTGATATGTGCTGGTAAAGATGATTCCCATCTTAGCAATAAGGAGTTGTGAGTGTGAAGCTTCCCATTGCTTCTGTTGGGTCCCAGAGTATGCCCCAATTCCAGCAGGTTCCTCCATCTGTCCCTGGAACTGGCATTGCTGAATATGGGTCTTAGGGCCTCCAGGCCTACCCAAGTCATTCGGACTCCCTATAGAGGGCTCCTGTCCTCACAAACTGAGGCTCCTGTCTCTGCCCCTCTTTTCAGCTCTAGTAGTGGGTCACCAGATAACACTAGGGAATATGTACCCTACTCTGAAACTATCAGAAAATTTCTCTGAATGCCTGTCTTATATCAGAAATGCCCCAAATGTTGCACACCACTATGTCTTCTTGAGAGATTGTACATTTGATGTGTCCCCTTAGAACTAGAATGTTGAAGGAAAATAGTTCTCATACTTATGTACTAATACAAACCAGAAGTATAATCTCCTCCCTTAAAGTTAATCCTCCTCCAATTCTCTGTATGGACAAAAATTTAAAGCATAAATTTTCAGTGCTCCAGGATTTGAGTTGATGTTTTTACTTTAAGGGTTTTTTTAAAATCTTTTGGTTCAGAATTTTGCAATTAGTTGATAAATATATTTGCTACATATTGTATATAATTCATTTTTGTAAAAAAAAAAGGCAATTCTATGGAGAGACAGTATGTCCAGAATACTTAGTACACTGGTTGGGGAGCTTATTAGCCTGGCTTACTGTTTGTTACTGACAGTTGGCTCCCTATCTTGACATGCGAGCATTAAGAAGGCTTCTAAGAACTTTTTCGAAATAAGAAAATTATATAAGATTCTTATTTTTCTAATAACTTCTTTTAATGGCACAGTGGCTAACTACAAACAACTAACACCATCAAGGCTCCTCCTCTGTCATGACCAGAAAGGAGGAGACGAACAGCTGTGGTGAGGTTATGAGGGATTTGTTCTCCAAAATGAAACGCTGTTGTAAACCCACCTCTTCCCTAGGCTTCTACCAGATCACCTCCACTACCCTTTCATGATTCAAAGAGTTCATCTTTATTTTTCATAACTTCCTCCAATTTTCTTATTCTCCTTTCCTGCCTACCAAAGGATAAATTCCAAAATTTTTTTCCCTGTTATCTTAAAGGCATGTTTTTGCTGAGAGTGGTGGCGCATGCCTTTAATCCCAGGACTCAGGAGGCAGAGGCAGGAGGATCTTTGTGAGTTTGAGCTAGAGTTACAGGTCATTGTGAGCTATCCAAGGTGGTTGCTAAATGTTGAGCTTGGATCCTCTGCATGTACAGTATATGCTGTAGCCCCATTCCCTGCTATTTTAAAAGTAGTGTTTTATTTTTTATATGTGTATGTCATGTGTGTGCTGGTGTCTATGCACATGTGTGTACATATGTGTGGAAGTCAGACATTGGAGGGCAGAGTTGACCTCAGGTGCCTTTCTCAGTTCTTCTCCATATATATTCTGAAACGATATTTCTCCCTGATTCTAGAGCTGAATAATTGGTTAGACTGACTGGCCAGTAAATTCCAGGGATCCTCTTTAGTGTTAGAATTACAGGCATGCAGTACCTGGTCTTTACCCACTAAATCATCTCCCTAGTTCCCCGTATTTTAAAAGATCTATATTTATATGTTCTTCTATCTCTATTAATTATTTTAATGTATCAGTACTTTTTATCATATCATTAAAGTTACTATTTTTGCCTCCACACTCATCCTGTCTGAATTTTGGTACTGAGTTAGCAACTAGCCTTTTCTCTTTTCTTTAGCTAACATTTTAAATAAAATATGTAAATGAAACAAGATATTGGATCATCCTTGTATCTTTATCTCTTATACCAGTTCTTAGATGTGTTTCTTTTGTTTAGAAACCTCTCTAACATTATAGCCAATGGTACATGTTTATGAGACAAACTTGAGACTATACCTAAAATATTTATTAACTTCATTTTAAAACAAAATGTAATTGGGTGTAAATATTTTCATTCAACATTCACATTAATATATTTATTCTCTCTCTCTGCACACACACACACACACACACACAAACACATCATTGTGCACATACAAATCAAAGAAAACTTGTGAGAGTTTACTCTATCCTTCCACCTTATTAATCTCAGAGATCAAATTCAAGTCATCAGACTTGGCAGCAAACACCTTTACCTGCTGAGCCATCTTGCTGGCCCCTTCAATATTTTAAAAATAGAATCCTGCTCCCACCCTTTTCCAATCACTGTTTCTACTTGAAAATGTGTTCTTGTCTTAGATAATCCATGGATTTCCCTTAAAGCAGGATTTGGTCAGGGGCCCCAGTTTCTCAGTACTGCCCACCTCCTTAACCACTTTGGCTAAACTGCTTTAGAAATCCCCACACATACTTTAAGTATCGCCTTTGACATGAGCTTTCTGGCTAGCTTAGACTTTTGGTATGTGAAGGTTCTCAGCTTGTCAGAACAAGCTCAACTGAGAGAATCTTGAGGGCAGGGCTTGCTATCAGGTGCCAGAGAACAGCATAATCTTCACAGCCAATCAGCTGAAGCAAGCCTAGTGTGCACACACCGATGGAGACAGTTAAAGCCAAAANAAAAAAAAACGCAAAACCACCTGAATCCTACTTTGAGCTCTCTCCTTAAGTCACTCCCTTGTCTGACCAGGTAGAAGCTCAAGGGGTACAATGGTCTTTAAGAATGTCTTGGTTCCTGTAAAGAGGCCTTAAATGAGGAAATATGGATATTATGACGAAAATCAAATTACTGTCAAGATCTTAATTATTAAGATGTCCCTGAGCTAAAGGCATGGTTTAGCAGTTAAGAGTTATTGCTATGTATAAGCATGAGGATCTGAGTTTGAATCCCCAGCACCCACATAAAAACTGGGTATGGCCGTGTGTACCAGTAGTCACAGTGCCAGTAAGTCTGATACCAAAATGAACTAAAGACTAAGACAAGGAAATCTTTAGCACTTACTGGTCACCAGTCTACCTGAAAAATCCTCCTCAGGCCTATGCATGTGTGCCCTTATATGTGTACATACATACAGAGTCACATACATACACATTCATACATACACATACATACATACAAAGAGAGAAAGAGAGAGAGAGA
>LOEQ01003363.1:52093-64877 GCA_001685075.1 Bramus lutescens
TGTTATTTCGGGGTATAAGCTAGCCATGTGGGAGCCGGGCAGGATGAAAAGCAGGGCCCGCTCCCCTTATCACTACAATAATGTACCACTGTGATCCTGATAAATTTATTGAGTGGCACCTTTCTGTTCTCAGGAACAAATCGTTTATAATTTTGTGCTATGTTGGTGGTACCAGACAGATTGTGGTTTGAATGAGAATGACTCCCATAGGCCCATACATTTAAATACCCGGTCCCCAGTTGATAAAAACGTTTGGGAAGGATTAGGATGATATTTGAGATTTGAGGTTTCAAAACATATGAATGTAACAACAATTGTTGAAAATACATAAATTTTAAAAAGAACAAGGAGGGCATATGGGAGTGTATGGAGCAAGGAAATATATGTTCATATATTATAATCTCAAAAATAAAATCAATTTTCCTGATAGTGCCATGTCTCTTGCTTGTGAGCTCTCAGCTGTCCCTGCCTCTGTGCCTACTCTCAGCCATGACAGACCCTAAGCCTCTGGAACTGTGAGTCAAGTCCAGTGCTTTCTTTTAAAGGTTGCCTGGGTCATGGCATTTTACCACAGCAATAGGGAAGTGACTAAGGCAGCGCAGTCACACGTCCACCCAGGTACACCATCATCCCCCCCCCAATGGGGTCAAAAGCTGCACAATCTGAAAGACAACAAACAAACAAAAGCAAACACTGTTTTTATACAATATGGAGGAACTTCAGGTAAGTAAGGCATAGCTTGACGTAAGCAGGCCCCTTCGCCGGAGTGGAACGAGTGGCTGATTCATATCAGATGTTCAACAAGTGAAAAGGGAACTGAAGGTGTTCTTCAGCGGTAGAGCATGTGTCTAGTATGAGTGGGCATGAGTGAGTCTTATGCGCATCTCCAGGACCACAAAACCGAAAGGAAAAACAGTTTTGAAAAGAAGAGAAGAACTTCTAGCCATCGTCCTTGAGTTGCTCCAGGACAAACACATCATGGAGAAACATATGAAAGAAGCATAGGAAGAACGCCTCCACTGGGTCAGGGTCATTACACTCTAGACTGAAGATTGCTTTTGATTGAAAAGAATTGTCTGTCTTGGTTAAATGGGTATTTCTCGAAGTAGCCTTTAGCTCCTTTGGTCACAGAAGGCAGTTTTGCTAAGAGTTGGTGAAATTTCTTGAAAAAAGTAGATGGTGATACCCAAAACGAAAGTCTCTGTGAGTATGAAGGGTAGGGCAGGCTAAGGAAGAAGCTGGAAGGCTCAAAAGACACATTGGATCAGTGGTTCTCACCCTTCCTCAAGCTTTGATGACCTCCAACCATAAAGTTATTTAGTTATTACTTGGTAACTGAAATTTTGCTACTGTTATGAATTGTAATATAAATGTCTGTGTTTTCTGATGATCTTACATGATCCCTATGAAAGAATCATTCAACCCGTAGGGGGTCATGACCCATAGGTTGAGAACCAATGCCTTAGCTCTTCTCCACTTACCCCAGAGCTGATAAAGATACTTTAGCTGAGAGTTCACCACACCTCCCTGTCTCCAAACACAAAATGCACAAACCAACAGAAGCAACGTAGTTTCCATGAGAAACAGAGAGCAATGGCATTCTCAAACCATATGGAGAACTGGAAGATTATAACAAAAATATGTGTCAACCAGAAAAGCTGTCAAGATCCTGACACTGTTTTTAAGGAAAAACACCCATGAAAAGTAGCCAGAGTAAAGTTGCCAAATGAGTGACTTTCTCTGGAGGACTGCTTTGTGACAGAGAACATTCCCAGCTACTTGCATCTTTCTCCAACAAGGCGACAACTGTATTTGTTTGCTTGTTTGTATAGACCTTAGCATTTGTTATTACCAACTCAAGAGATAACTATAATCTTATCTAATTCTATACCAGTATGTAGAAATATGTAGCACCTACCAAAATCACACTTAGTTAATTAATTGTCCAGAGATATAGAATAGCAAAGTCAAGAGCAAAGAAATTCATAAAGCCAATGACTATGGGCATTTCCTTCAGTTTTCAGAACACAGCAGAAGCCCACGCTTCCTGCTGCTTAACACTCTACCAGCCACTACACACTAGCACTCACACACTGTGTTCAAATATGTAATCTCTACTTCCCTCTTAGAAGGACCAGTTCTTGATTAAATATTTCCTCGCTTTAATTATGTTCCCCTCTTTAAATATTTGTAGGCAGAAATGCCCACTTTTTCATTTTATCATCATACAGGTGCTTTGTCTGTCTTAACTGAAAAGTTCCTGAGAATCAGAACTTATAGCAAGTGTTTGGGGACATTGTTCCTGTGTTAAGGTTGATCTAACCTGGCAGGTGATGGTTGATGGGTTTAGGTAAGGTATCCCATCCTGAAGTTCCATTTTACATTTCTTTACTAAGTGAAATCTTTTCAAACATAACATCTTCTGGAATCCCTAAGGAAAAAAGAAAGAACAGATTTTTGCCACCAATGTCCCTAATACACAGCAGAAAAAGTGAAAACACACATGCAACAATAGCCCTAATTAATCAGCAGGCTTCGTTGGCCTTCCTGGGAATATTGTAACAGCTCCTGTGTCATGGAAAGAATATATCATTGATATCCAAAAGGACAAGAAATGTACAAGAAACTTCAGATGAAATGGAAAATGGATGTTTTCCAAAACATCTAGTGTTAATCCCATGGGGAGAGCTTGAAGTTCATATTGTGTGGGAATCCTCTTTCCTGGTTAGTATTGACACATGGACAGCAGATTTTCAAAGCTTGAACTACCTCCATGTTCTACCTTCCCGTTACAAACTGCTCCAGGCTAATGTCCCAGTCCCCATACTTATTGTTATAAAGTCAATGAAACAACTTGTTTAAATGACTTCAAAGAATACACAACCTTTCTCTTTCTGTTCCTTCATTCAAAATGCCACACCATAAAACAACATGTTCTATGTACATGGAATGTGCCTTAAGGGCAGAGTCCCTGTGACTTGGTCACCTTTATTTGATAGCAGGAAATTTTAAGTGATGACTGTTCAATGCATTCTTTTTTTAAAAAGCATATGATTTATTTGCATGGAGAACATCTAAAATTTACTGTCAGCAGAATACAGTGAATGGCCACTACAGTCACTTGTACTTGTCTTTGGAACCTACTCCTCCTAAAAGAATAAGTTTCCCTTCTCTCCACCTGTTGTCACCTGGAACCATCGTTCTAACCACTGCTTCAGGGAGCTCAATTTCAGAAGCTGCTACAAATAGAGGTCATGCAATATCTTTCAGTATCTGGCTTATGTCATGCAACAAAATTTCCATTGGGTCTGATAATACCAACTGTTAGAAATAATAGCATTTCCTTCATTTTCAGGCAGAATAATATTCCATTGCATATATTTCACATTATTTTATCCATCCACCTGTTGACGGGAACTTAGGTTGATTTTGTATATTCCCCACCAAGGAGAATGCTGCAGTGAATATGGACTGAGAATAACTTATCAACGTACTGAATTCATTTCTTGGAGATATATTTTCCTTGGTGGGCTTCCTGGATCATATCTTGCTTCTGATTTCATTTCTTAAGGAATTTCCCCCATGCTGGGTGTATGTAAAACTTTATATTTCTACCAGTTAGCCATGTCTTTACCAGACTCACAGCATTGGTCTGTGTAACTGTGTCCCTCGCACAGGGCAACAACAGACTTGTGCAATATCTTCTGACTGATGAGGAGGAACTCTGTCCCTTTGCTCTCAGAAACTTCAAGTTTGAAAGGATTCCATTTGGCTATGTTTGCTTTTGTTGCGTGGCACTTTTGCTGAGTTGGCAAAAAATAAATCTTCTCAAACAATTTCACGGAATTATCTTCCTGTGTTTACTTGTAGCACCTTTATAGGTTTTTCCTTAAGTTTTTAGCCTATTTTGAGTTTGTTTTAATGAGGCATAAAATAAAGATCTACTTTAATGTTTCTGTGTTTATTCAGTTTTCTCAACATCATTTGTTAATGCAACCTATCCTTCTCCATTCAATGTTTTTGTAAAATAATGTAATTGTAAATATGAATTTATTTTGAGAATCTCTTGTCCCATTGGTCTATATGTCTGCCAGCTTACCAATTCTATGCTGCTTGGATTATTCAAGCCTGGTGATGTAATTTGGAATCAGGTAGTATGATGCCTCAGGCTGCAAAGACCCTTTTAACATTCTTGTAGTTTTGGTTGTGAGCCCAGCCTTTAATGGCCAAGCCGTCTCTACAGCCCACCAAGATGCCTTCAATATTCTGAGTCTTTTTTGGTTCCATATGAATTTTAGAATGATTTTTCTATTTCTATTTAAAAAAAAACACTATTGTGAATATAATGGAGTTTGCATCAAACATGTAGATTGCTTTGGATAATATCGACAGTTTAGCATTGTTAATTCTTCCAGTCCATTAACATGGACTGTCATCCTATTTAACATCCATTTCTTCCATGAATATTTTATTGTTTTTAGTGTGTGACTCTTTCACCTCATTGGTTAAATTTATCCCTAAGTTGTTAGTTTAAAAGGGATTGGTTCCATGATTTCTCTTTTAGATAGTTGAGAGCACAGAGAAGCCGTTAATTTTAAACACCACCTCTATATGGGGTAATTTCACTGAATTCAGGAAGCTTCTAAGATTCCCTGTGTAGAAGATCGTGTTATTTGGCAACAGACCGTTCCAGTTCTTCCTTTATTGTCTATCTCTGCTTTCTCTGTTGACAAGGATTTCCAACACTGTATTCAACACAAGAGGCAAGGATCAGCATCCTGCCCTTTTCTTATTACTAACCTTGAAGGCAGAGCTTTGACCTCTCACCATTGAGTGTCATGCCGCCACAGCTCTGTCACACAAGGCATTTATTGCATTGAAGTGCATTCCTTTCTGCCTTAATTTTTTAATATAATATGAAGAGCTGTTTAATTTTGTTGAAAGCTTTTTTAATTTATTGAAAATTTGTGATTGTTACAGAATTTTTCATGTCGCTGTATCTTAAAGATAAATCCACTAAGGAATAGCAAATGATCCTTTTAATATAATGTTAAATTCAATTTGATAGCGTTTTTGTTGAAGATTTTTCCATCTTTGTTTATTGTTGACAATATCTTTATTCTCTTCTATAGAGTCATTTCCTGGGTCTTGTATCAGATAGTAAAGGCCTCATAAAATTAGTTTATGAGTATTTCCACCTCATAAAATTAGTTTATGAGTATTTCCACCTCATAAAATTAGTTTATGAGTATTTCTTCTCTACAGTTTTTGGGAATTTGACAATAATTAGTATTAGTTGTTTAAATGCTACAATTCACCAATGAAGTAATCAAATCCAGTGCTTAATTGATAAGAAGATTTTTATAGTTGGTTCAGTATATATACGTATGATTCTTCTGTTCACATATTCTATTTCTTCATGTGTATTCCTAGGAATTTGTTCATTTCTTTTAAGTTTTGCAGTTTGACTTGTAAGTTTTCATAGCAATCTCTTGTAATCCTTTCTATTTCCCTGGTAATATCTGCACTGCTGATTCTGATCCCTCTCTGTGTTTACTTAGTATATCTAAATGTTTGTTTTGTCCTTTCAAAAGAATAACTTTATTTACTATAATATTCAGGATTTTCTAGTTCTTTGTTTCTGCTTTGGCTTTTATTATTTTCTCTTTTAAAGTATATATTTGCTTTGTTTGTTTTCTGGCTCCTTGATTATAACTTTGGGTTGCTGACTTGAGATTTTTCTTCCTTCCTAATGACTTCAAAGTTATTATTCAAAACTTGCTTTTTTAAAAGTATTTTTTCTTCATCCTTTAATTTTTTTTCATGTCATGTTCACATTTTAAAGTTGTCTCAAGATATATTTTTAACATCTTTCTTTTAGTTTCTCCTTTTACTTATTTCAAAGACCAAGAGCCAGGGAGAGTTTTAGAGATATGGTCAACAATGTTAATCCTACAAAAAAAATTAAAATTTAACAAAATTTGAGATGATATTAGTAGAACTAGTTTTTCAGTCTAATCAGCCAGCCTGTCCTTTTATTGGTGAGTTGAGGTCATTTACATTTAAAATTATTATTGGTAGACATTTAGTAATTCTTATAACTTCATTGTTGTTTTTCTGGCTGATTGGATTATTATTTATTTCCTGTATTGGTATCAAGGATTGCTTGTTTATTGTTTTGGGTATGATAAACTCCCTTTTCTTTACCTATCCCACTTATGAACTTCATTGCTTCTTGTGTTCTCATGATGGAAACTGTTTTTCTTTCCCCTCTGTGTGCAGAATTCCTTTGAGAATCTTCCACAGTCTTGACTTAGTGCTCATGAACTACCTTAGCTTGTGTCTATCTGGAGATGTCATTGTCTCTCTGGCAGCTTTCAGTTTTACTGGATACATCAATGTTGGTGCAAAGTTATGTGTTCCTAAGGCTTGAATATATTGCTCCACTCTTTTCCAGGCTTTTAAGATTGCTTATGAGAGATCTGATATTATTTTAATGTCTTTTCCTTCATATATGTGTTGTCATCTTTTCCTAATAGATTTTTATTTTGATCTCAACTTTATATTTTTTAAATCTTGACTACCATTTGTCATGAGAGGTTCTTTGCTGGTCATGACTATTTGGAGTTTCTAAATGCCTTTAATGTCTGTCCATTTCTTTCTCTGTATTTGAGGGATTTTCTATAATCACTTCATTGAATAGATCCTATACTGAACCTCTTTTTTATTTTTCTCAATTCACCTCCTATACCATGGAATCTCAGCCTTGGTCTCTTGGTTTTGTTCTAGTGGTTAGACGTGTGATCATGGGCCCTTATTTCTTTCTTTATTCATGTTTGGATTTAGTATTTGTTGACTTTGTCCTCTATTGCTGGTATATTTTTCTTCATCTGGTTATTCTGTTGGTGGTACTCTCTACTGTGTTTTCTATTTTATTCATGAGTTTTTCATTCCCAAGATTCTTTTTCAAAATTTTTATGTCCTTACTGTTTTTTTTCTTTTATGTTGCTAATTTCTTTAAGCAATATTCCTTATTGTCTGGTTCATTTGCTGATTGTTTTTTCTAATGTTGCTGACTTTCATGACTAGCTCCTAAAGTGAATTTGTCTAATTTTTATAGTCTTTTAGGTCATCTATAATTTTTACAAGTAAACTTTTAAAATCTTCAACCAGAATTTTACCAATTTTAACATTTTCTTATTCTGTAGTTGAGGTCATATGATCTTTGGGAGAACTCATGTTGCCTTGGTTTTCCACATTGCTTGTTTTTCTGTGTTGCAATGGGCACATCTATTGGTTGAGATAAGTCCACTAATTTTATTTAGGGATCTTCTTGGTCATCCTGTTTTTGAGGACTCAATCACCAAAACCACTTAGAAAAGAAAAAAAATGAACTGTTCTTATAGCTTTTGGATGAGGCGTCTGCTCCCTTCCCACTACAGGGCTGTGTCCACTTGGTTTACTTCTTTTTCTCCACACATTTCAAACCCCTTTGTGGATTTCTTTTTTTTTTCAATATATGTGTGTATATCAGTGTGCTTGTGTGTGTGTGTACGTTCTTGTGTATGTATATGCACGTGTGTGTGCGTATGTGTAGAAACCAGAGGACAAACTCAGGTGACATTCTCAGGGACACTATCCAACTTCTCTGAAGCAGCTCTCTCATTGGATTTTAGCTCAATAATCAGACTAAACATGCTGAGCAGCAAGCCCCAGGGATCCTCCCGTGTCCCTCTCCAGTACTGAGGTTACACATGTGAAGACACCACGCAGGCTTGGTGCCTGGGTTCAGGGATCAAACTTGGGTTTTCAGGCTTGTGGGCCTTTGCCAGCTGTTCTATCACTGCAGGCCCATTTGTGAAGTTCTAGAGTTTTTAAATTTCCTTTCTCTTAGGGATATGGCCCACTTTTCTCTTATTCTTGCTATTTGCTTACACCAGGTCACACAGGAGCCACTTCTGCTCTCCCAACCTGCCCTGAAGAAGTGGCAGTAGGCCGGCCATTCACGATATCAGAGGTGAGCTTGACTTTTTACAGTTTAATGATAGAAGTTAAGCATGAATTTCACATGCAGCTAAAAGATGAGAAAGTTAAAAAAAAACAACAAAAAAATGTCAAAACAAAGGATCTGATGAAGTGAGCTGAAAAGTCCAACATGTTTATTGTGGGGCCAAATAAAGTTTTCTAAGATCGAAAACTCTAGCAGTGTTTGAATGGCGAAAGGGAAAGGATGGTTGTAGCAGTGAAAATTTAAGATGATGCAAATCCATAAAAGATTGACTAAATGAGATATATGGAATAAGTTGGACAAATGCTCAGGGAAGCAGGAAGTCACAGAAGATAGTCTGTGTCTCTGTTTTTAAAGCCTAAGTGCTAAAGTTATCCTATGAGCATCCTCTAGCTGGCTATTTGATCTTTGGCAACATTCTTTAAAAGTTTTATTTTATTGCTTTATCAATTTCTAGTAGGACAGTTCCAATGGCATCCATATTAGGACTTTTAGTCCCTACGTTTACCAATTTATCAATAAAATGCAACGTTTAGTGCTACAGCTATTTCTATGGTAAACACTTTTAAAAGGGAAAAAAGGTATCAACTTACAACCATCATAACTCTCTCTTCTTTTTGGGGGGGTGAGTTTTTATTTGATAATGTGAGTGCCATGGTGATGTCTAATCAAGCCATATTGTCTATGTGATGTAAAGTTAAAATTTTCTGCCCAAAATTGGAGATATAGCTTACATTTCCTATAGTTAGTCGCTGTTTCAGAAGGTGGGATAGTGATAGGTGGACTGCTGAGTTGTATATTCTTGAGATATAATAAAAAGCTTCCTGTGATCTAAAAGTTCCCTCCACAATTTGTGTGCTAGACATTTAGTCTCCAGTGTGTTGGAAGCTGAAGATTTGGGAGAGTGTGGAGACCATAAGTCCCCACCAATGCTAATGAATTGAGGCTACAATAAAGCCTAGTAACCTGAATTCAATTCCCGACTCCACAAAGTTGTCCTCTGGCCTTTACATGTGTGCCATGGCATGTGTGCTACCTTCACTTCCGTATTAAAAGAGAAGTTAGTGGCTGGGCTTTCCTTAAGACCCGTCAAGTGATTGTGAAGCATCAGACACCCTGGAAGACTCCATCCTAAAGATTGTTAGGGACTGGCATACTACAAAGTTTTCCAATGGAAAAGTACATAAGTGAAGGGTGAAAGTAAATTAGTGCATCTACAAATGCTTCAACTCTGGGATTAGCTGCTAGAAGACCGATTCCACGTCCTCAGCCTATTCCAGCATTGAGTAAAAACAAGCAATGTGAAACTAGCCTAAAGATTAAATCCCTACAGCATTTGGGTTGAATAACATGATTCTGTGTAAAGAATAAAATAAAGACAACCCAAAGAACAGTCAGGGAGACAATGCTTTAGCTGATGAGCTAGCATGGCTCCTAACAATTAATGCCATTCTAGGCACTAAGGGAGAGCAGTGCTTTGATGAGGAACAAATGTTCTCCCTGGATCTTTAAAAACGAAGCCTACTCTGGAGTGGTTTATTTCAGTTTCGCTGCAACAGCTGGGTTGTGAGCAGGGACATGTGGTTCTAATCACATTTTCATACAATTGTAATCTGCACGTCTTAGACATACTTTCAGATACTGATTATGTTTCCCATAGGTATCTTATGATATAAATACTATGTCAGAGAGAGAACACTTGAGAGTTCCTTAGCTAACTTGAAACTCACACCTTAGACATACACGTGGATACTGATTTTGATCCATATAATCGTCATAGGATTAAATACTATGAGAGAGAGAGAGAGAGAGAGAGAGAGAGAGAGAGATTTACTCAGCTAACTTGAAAACTCACATTCACACACAAAGATATGTATGTGAACATTTGTAACAGGCTTAGTCATCTTCCCTCAACTGGAAGTAGCCTAGAGAACTTTACTAGAATATGCATGTTGGCACTTTTCCTATATTGCAAAACTATTGCTGTGCTCTGATGCTTGTATTTTCCCAAAATCTATCTTAAAATCCTCATCCTAACATGATGCTGTGAGAAAGCCGAAGCCCTTTGGGAAGTATACTGGTTAGTTTTAGCTGTCAACTGACACAACCTGAGAAGGGAGTCTCAATTAGAGGTTGCTTAGATCCAATTAGACTACATGCGTGTCCATGGGGAACTGTCTTGATTGTTAACTCACCTAGCCCACTATTGATAGCCTCACTCCACAGGCATGATGTCTAAGACTGTGTAAGAGTAAGGAATGAAAAAGGCTGTCTGTACTTAAGTACACTAGAGTCATGTGTCTAGACACTTGAATGACTTGCCCCCAAATAAAGGACTGTAAACCAAATAAGCCTTCTCCTCCCCTAAACTGCTTTTGGTCAGGGTGTTTCATTGTAACAACAGAAATGAAACTAGAACACATTTCTCTATTACAAAACTGAGTAATTATCATTCATTGAAAAACATTCTATAAGATTCTTTTTCTAGAGATCAATGCCAATACTGAGAGGCATTAACTGAGCATTGCTAATAAATGACAAAGACAGATCGTTGACTTCTGGGCCTCTCTTCTGTCATTTCTACTATATGACAGATATGATGCTCTACAATGGTAGAGAGAAAAGACTGAGTGACTATTATCATCCATCACACATGGAAGGGCCATTGTATGAGAAAGGGTTACTCAAAAGACATGAATAACCAGTGATGAGAGAATTGGATTTATCAAAAGCCAAATGAGCATCACTGAAGGTGTATAAGTAGAAGGAGGCTTGTCTTATAGTTTCTATTGTTGTGAAGATACACCCTTACCACAGCAATTGTTATAAAGGAAAAACATCTTATTAGGGTGACTGGCTTACAGTTAAGAGACTTAGTCCATTATTGTCATGATGCAACATGGCAGCATACAGGTATATATGGTGCTGAAGAGTAGCTGAGAGTCTTACGCATGGCAGGCAGCAGGAAGTGGTCTTTCTCACTGGGCATGGCTTGAGCATATACAAGACCTCAAAGTCCAACTCCAGAGTGACACACTTCCTCCAAAAGACCACACCTACTCCAATAAGGCCACACCTGCTATTAGTGCCACTCCCTTTGGTGACCATTTTCTTTCAAACCACCACAAGGCTATAAAGCACAAATCAATAGGAATAAAAGAGGAAATTGCATGTCCTAATAGAGCTCTGATTTTCCTAGAAGCTCAAAAGAATAAGAATTTGCATAAAGGTTTTTCCTTTCTTCTCATCTTTTAGATAAACTTCATTGTTTTCCTAATGAAAACAGAAGTGGAAAAATGAGAGAGAAGACATGTTAACAATGACCCTGGAAAAAGAAATACCAATGGTCTCATTTGCCTAAAGCTTTGGGATTGCAGCAGCAAACCTTTCCTGGCACATGCCAACCATTGTTGCTCCGTTAAGAAAAGATGAAAGAAAGAATGAAAGTTAGTGCTTCCCTAGGATCTCTGGATATGGCAGTACCATCTCTCCCACACACTTAAAGCTCATTCTGATCCTTCAAAATGCCATACTAGCAGTTGGCTTCTCTCTGCAATCACAACAGCAGAGAATGTCAAGAAAAAGATCTGAACTAGAAGTTGGAAATGCTACATCTAATCCTTCTTTGGCTAAGTACTACCTGCCTTAATTAGCATAAAGTTAAGTCCCTGCATCAGAAAAAATACTATTAATTAATATAAGTAAAATAAAGAGGATTGGAGAAAAAGATCTGAATGCTTTAGCTGGCTTCAAGTTTAGAATGACCTAATGGAGCTAATATTATTTTACCCGTACTAATGCAGGTAGGACTAAGGTTCACTTTAGGCAGTGGAGGTCCTGGGGCCCTTCACCTTACATAGAACTTACAAGCACACATTGTGCAACATTAGTTCAATGTGTGTGCTTTTTGTCTCAGATAAGACTGATCTGTAAACAATTTCCTATCTGTTCAAAGACATCATATCTTAGGGACTTCATTAATTCCTTTTACCTTAAGTTCTTCCATGTGTTGCCTGTAGATTAGAAAGCAATATGGTTATCACAAAAGTAACTACAGAAAAGAGTCACTAGTCACAATGCCTGTGTTATGTAGAAGGCAGACTTTTTAAGTGGCTAAGAAAGTTAGAAGGAATGCTGTCAAGCACAACTGGGGGAGGGACAGAGGGGATCAAGTGGCATGGGCCACGCTTTGAGGCAACATCTGTCGGGGTCCAGCCTCAATGAAATTAGCATGTTTCAGGGTAGGAGCCTGAGAATAAAAATTATTAAGCAAAAAGAAGAGAGATATGAGAGAAAGAAAGCAGAAACACAGAACAGCATCAGGAGGGAAATTCAGTGACTACTGAGCCAGCCGCATTTATTTTCCACACGCTTAGATACTTCACTCCAAAAGGAGAGGGGGAAGCAACGGACTTCATTAACATGATATAAGGAATAGACTTGAATTCTCCAACCTTTGGTTCAGGTGAAGCAGATTCACCTCTATATTCAAAATACTAATTAATCACACCCTAAGTCAGAATCTCTTGTTTGTAGCTACACCTGTTGCCACCAACTTTGAAAGAGCAAAAATAAGCTGAAACTCTCTGAACTTTAGTCAAGGTGGAACAGGACTCACATCTGTGGGCCCCCACATATTCCTCCCTCTATGTTATTTAATAAAGCCTGTGCTTCTGCTACAGGACAGATGACTTGCCTTTTGGGGGGCCCTTTTCCCATTTTTCCAAACTTACCCATCATCAGTAAATATATTCTGTCGTGTACATTCTGTCTTAG
>LOEQ01003363.1:74773-106800 GCA_001685075.1 Bramus lutescens
GGTGGCTCAAACCAGTAGAATTTACTAAAAGAGACAAGATCACTAGTTCAAGGCCAGGCAGCAGCCCCCCTTCTCACCCCAGCCATGAATCTTCTACCCGCCAAGCTGAAGTACAACCCTCTTCAAAATGAGTCTCTGTCATCGCTAGAGGAGGGGGCTTCAGGGTGTACCCCCACAGAAGAGCTGCCTTCCCCATCAGCCTCATCCCTGGGACATAGTTTCTGTGTGATTATTTTGGGAGTTTGGATGGCCTGGAAACAAACAAGTGGCCTCCTTACTTATTAGTAGTAGATTCACACCTGGGGCCTATAAGCTCCACAGTCATGGATTCTTGTCCAGATTTATAGGATTAGCATATATTTCCTCCTGTAGAATGGGCCTTAAATTCAATCAGAAAGCCCTTGGTTACCCCATAACATTCATACCACTATTTCACTCATGGTCATATAAGGCTGGTGGGGAAGGCAGCTCTTCTGTATGTAATAGGTTTCCATAGTGCTTTCAAAAATATCGTGCCCAACCTCCCACCCCTTTCCCACTTAAACCTCCCATGTAATTGCTCCTCTATCCACATGTGTCCTAATGTTCCCTCCCTTTAGATCTTTGTACTATGTATGCACAATGAAATTTTATTCAGGTATAAATATATATGAAATCTGCAAGTAAATTAATGTAACTGGAAAATGGATACTGAGGTAAACTTGACACAGAAATACAAACTTTACACCTTTTTACTCATACATGAATCCTAATGCTGAATCTTTAAGGGGCTTGTTTAGCTTGGAGTACCTGTAGAATCCAGGAAACTAGTGATAAGAGGAATAATTACCTTTGTTTAAGATGTTCACTAGCTCTGTACTTCTTTGATTTTTCAGGTTAACTCTCCTAATACAGGTAGCTTCACATAAGTGGTAGGCTTGGGTAGCTACAAAATCTGTTATGAAGTTATTCAAATAATCATTTTGGCACAGCAAAGAGATAGATTCTATTCAAGAGGAGGGAGGAAAGGAGGGAGAGAAAATGAGAGATAAGAAAGGATGGGGAAGGATATATACATGTATGTGATTTCCTAACTAGTTAGATGGGTAAAAGACAAAGGTCAAAGGACAATGAAGACTTTGTGTGGCCAGTCTTATGAGACCCAATGATACAATGGTGTCCATTTTCCCTCTGAAGTGGAGGAAAACATCCCTGAGTAGAGAAAAGTATTTAGGAATTAATACACTATAGGTAGACAATGTGGTATTAACTGTGGCAAGGTCCGTATGCTTCAGCTTGCCAATATTAAAGCTATAAGTTAGCAGGTTGTGAATACTAGAGACCCAGACCTCCACTCAGGCTCACAAAGGATAGAGGCCATTTGCTTTTGTGATGATACAGGTTATTGAAGCTCATGAACATGGCCAACTTTGGGTGTAGTGTTTGTTTTGCTTATTTGTTTAGAAGTTTTGGCTTTAGGGGGGGAAGTGCCTAGAAAAATAGAAATGTTCAGCTGAGAGTCAGTGTTGTGCTCATAAAGCAGTGTTTTTTTTAAACAGTTTTTAAATAGAGTAAATATAGTCTATGTGTCAGTGCTGTGAAAACTGGCTCCCAGGTTCACTTCGGGAAGCCCTTTTCTGTAGAATAATGCAGGCGAATCTGAGGACTCACCTGCTGTTTTCAATCATCCTGGATGATTATAATGCAGAATCTTGACCTCACTCTGAAAAGCTCTGTTGCTGGTCACTGAATTTTTTGTTGGACCTTGACTGCTTCTCTGAGCAACTCACCCAGTCAGTTTAAAGTAAGATTTATTTTGTTGTTTGGGGGAATGCAAGGCAAGGCAGGCCATTAGGACACTTCCCTTTAGTACAAGAGAGCCTACAAGTTTCCTGTCCTTAACTGCATTGACTGTGTTCCTGAGGCCAATTTTCGTTGACAAGAGAGGAGACTATTTGAGAATAATAGGGATGGGATGGGAGATGGTGAGGAAAGGGGGCTGAGGGCCTCAATTGTCCAGGGTGCACAGAAATGCTGTTTTAGCACTAGGAGTCAGAGTTATGAGCCACTTACTGGTTCACTCCACAGATAATAAGGACTCTGAGACAGGCACTGCTAAATCCTGGACTTGATTATCAGCTTCCTTTCAGAGACCAGCCAGTCAGCCAAGAAGCGCAACACAAAGATAATGAGAGAAGATTGCAAAACTCTCTGTCTTTTACTCCCAGGAAACTAAGCCAGCCCAGTTCTCTGGAAGTGATGTATCTGAATGAAAATGGTTCTTCAGGCCCTGAGAGAGAGACATACTATCTATCTCCACAGTGTCCCCTGTAAAAAGGCAAAGTGGGAGCAATCATCCTGAACCCTGAAGCTGAAGATTTCTGTACTGATGTGGTACCCAAAACATGAGGAAGTTGCTTTAACCTTACATTTCTTGTCCACCAAATTATCATTTTTATGTTTTTATGGGCATATGACAAAACTTTCTGGTGTACTTTTACAGACAGGACAAGGCTCCTCAATATTTCTGGGTCTTGGACTCAACTGTTTTGAACTCCATATAGTTGTTGGGTGGTGTCATAAACCAATAGGTTTAAATGGGATGAAGGAAGGACTCTATCTTGATACCTAGGCCATTCAGTGTGGATGTGGTACCATGTGCTCAAATAAAAATAATTTCTCCTAGTAAAACAATATATTTAAAACACAGATAGGAATGCTTCTCTAATTTTCTTTAACTATCAAGAAATTAAAGGTGATGTTTTCTGTTTGTTTTTAATAGCATTCTATTGCATCTAACTTTATTGATCGATACTTTGAATTTCTCTCTGACTTTTAATTTAGCTTTTGTTTGATTGATTCTGTGATGATAGTTTGCAGCTTTGAGAATCTCTTATTCTGAGTCCCCTATATGACTTTTAAACACAGAAGAGTAATGCCAAACACTAAAATAGGACTCAGGAAGTTAACTTTTACTGATACAACATGGTCTGGTACCAAAATACTAGAACAACATCAAGATAATCCCTTCCTCTCCAACATACAGGAATTACAAAGAAACTCTCCCGGTGCCTGTCCAGAGATCAGTGGCAGCATCCCAGCTGTCTAGGTTAACACTACAAGACACTGCCCACTACTTTTGCAGAAAGGAAAGGGAGCAACAGAACTTTCTGAACACAAGCCTAGTAAGAAGACTTAGGCTACGTCCTAGAAAGCTTTGAAATGAATTTCTTGAATTTGTGATATGCAAAAAAAAAAAGTTCCTTCCCCCACCAAAGAAAGGTAACCGCGGTGGCTGTGGGCTATAATTTAACCCCACCCAGGAAACCTGTTAGGAAGACAAAGGCCAAGCGCTAGTTAGAAGAGAAGACCTTTTTGTACTAAGGTGGAACTGCACACTCTCTGCTTCCTGGGGCAAAGCCTGTGTACTATGAACAAATGTGGGGCTCACAAGAGAGTTACAAGCAATGAGATTGAGGGTAATGCTGGAATATGTATCTGCTTCCTTTCAGGTCAAGGAGTGTGCCAGTTCCTACTTGAAGGGAATCTTCAAACTGCTGACTTACCAGTCATATTTCTGCTTCTCCTAACTAATAAGCAAAAATGCCTCCCCTCAGTGAAACTGTCTCATAGGGATAGAACAAAAAGGCAAACATTTCCTCTCCAAGATCTACAGATACACCTCATCTAAGGGATTTGCTTTGTTAGATTAGTTCATGGACTTGCATCACTTTTGTACTAACTGCTATCGTAGAATCAGATGCTCATCTGCAGTCCTGTAACACTAGCTACAGCCTCGATGAGGGAAAGTGGAAGGCAAACGGCTATTAGGGTGAACTGAGTCTCAGATGGGTGATCCTTGGCAGGGTGGAGTAGTTGAGAAAGGTAGAAGTCAGAAAGTGGAACTGCCTGACTCATCAGGAATAGAGGCAGCCGAGGCCAACACTAACTGCACCCGGCTCTCACTTTTGCAAGTCCTGACACTTCTTGCCAAGATGTGTCTGCATGAGCGAGGATTTCTCTGATGTAATTTTGTGCTCTTTAAATCACTAACTTGACAATAACCAAAGGACAAATCAGTTGCAGTACAGTTAAAAATACACACCTTATTATAGCCTTAAAATACAGAAAAGGAACTGAGTATACGTTGGAAGCAAAGGCTGAAATGGTAACATTGGGAGAAATTCAGATGCTGTGTGTTGGTAGCTATCCCTCTGTCTGAAGCACGGAAACATCTTCTGGTTTCTAAAACTATCACAATGCTTTTGGACCTTTGCTGGGAGTGTGACAATATCATTTTGTCATTTTGTGTTCCTTGATTGTCCTAACAATGAAGCCAGTACAGAATAACATCATTAAGTTACACAGAAATAGCTCCATTGACAACATGCCTGCTATGTAAGCATAAGGACTGGAGTTCAGATCCCCAAAATACGTGTAATAGTCAGACATGGTGGTACACATCTGTAACCAAAGACCTGTGGGTGGTAAGGTAAAGCAGCAATAGGCAGATCCCTAAAGCCAAATGGTGGTCCAGCCAAGCCAAATAAATGAGCTCTGGGTTCAGTGAGAGATCTTGTCTCAAAGACTAAGGTGGAGAGCAGCTAAGGAAGACATTCAGTATGCCACCCACAAGCACATACACACATGAACAGGCTCTCCCACAACACATACATGCACACACCTACACAATCAAATACAACACACACACACACACACACACACACACACACACACACACACACACCTTTTTACCAAGAATGGTGTCCTATTGAACCAGTTTTCCAAAAGAAATGCTTCCGTTTGTAGTGTTTGTCAACCTCCATGGCATAAAAGTTCCCAAACTGCGCAATTCAAAGGAATTAAACAATCAGTTTTTATGAACTAGTGTTAGCCCATGCCAGCACAGGGCTGCTTGCAACACACCAAATATCAACACTAACAGGTTTCTATAAATATGACATAATTTTAATTTCCTGAGAAGATATGCAGACACAAGGGTCTTTGTACTCTATAGCACTTCAGCTCAGCAAGTATTCATAAAAAAATAAGAAATAGCTTAGACTACAATAAGTATTTTTGTTACATACAATAAAATATTTTTAAATTAGCTCTATATAAAACATAATTATAATACAGTTTTTCACAAATACCCATAAATATTATAATTTGGTTTAAAATACATTTCAACAAGAACTCATAAGCTGGTTAAATTTAGCAGAATACAATATTTGAACATGAGTGTTCTTCATTACTTTGAGACATCAGCATGCTCTTCCAACAGGGTCCTGTCTTTTCTTGCTCCAGGCAAGAAGAGGAAAATGTCTGCTGGCAAAGAAAGGCTCTCGTCGCTTCATTCTGGTCACCTTGGGGTAAAGGCGATGCATCCATTTGAAAGCTGAATTTATTCCATTTTAGAGATGTATAATGAGACAGTAGAAAATACCAGTTTCAAATCAGGGACCATGTGAATGGCAAAACCCCATTCAATTCATTGTGAGTTCTGAGTTGAGGTGGGAGTCTTAGGATCCATCTGTCCATGTTATCATTGTTCAATTTTTTTCTAAAAATATCTACCCCATTAACATCATAGAGTTGTGTAGTATAGGAAAACTGATGTATTTGCCAATTAGAGAACACCAACTAAAAACTTGGAATCATTACATAATGTACTAGAGAAACACCAATTTCTTGGGCTAAATCTAATGACTGCTAGTGCAAACTCATGTTACTATTTGCAGTGTTTATACACACATACACACAAAAGCAATAAAGGCTTACATAAAAGCTCAGAATGAACCTGCATCCTGAGGATGACAAAATCAAGAAAAATTCCCCAGATAAATTTCATTCCAAGCCATCGCCACTTCTTTCCCAATAGGTTTCAAAGATTCTAAAAATATCAGGTGTAAAAGGGGGTGCTCTTGGTATATCGTGTCCACCCCACCAATCTGACAGCTTTTCATTAGGAGGCTCTCAGAAGGTGAGAGTATGAAGGGATTAAGGTAAACAGCTCAAGGAAATTATGATGAGAAAAAGGCCAGGCTGCTGCATAACACCCTTTGTGCAAACCAAGTAAGATTCCCATGGAAATAGGACCTCATTTTCCACCCAGAGATTCAAGAGTTAGAGAGATATGCTTTGGAATGCTCATTTTATCATGGATTATGAAACTATATTTCCAGATCTAACATCAGGTATTTGTCCCACTCACTGAATCTTTCTCAGACAGATATGAGGGTTAAAGTCTTATGGTGCCAAGAGGTTATGTTTGTGTTGATTTGTAAGGTGCCACAAACTGTGCATTCAAACAGGCAACCCCCTCCAGTCCACTGAATAGCATCTCTGGGTACACTGAGGAGGGTGATGAGACCACACTAAATCTCTAGGAGCTGAATGAGAGATCTGGCATTAAAACAACACCCCAGTATGTATCATTTTTCTGAACATGGTCATCAGAGTTGAACCTCAAGTATATGCTATCTCCGGCATGCAGTTCATAAATCCCTCCTATAGTTAGAATTTGAAAGTCATTTGTTGCAGACTGTAAGACATTTCCATCTTTAATTATCTCTATTATAAATTCAGCAGAGTTTTTTATGTCTTTCTTAGCAAAAGGAGTCACTTGTCCATAGATTAAATACTCGCCATCCTGAAGTATCCCCAGCTTCCCGTCAGATGTCATATTGACACAAAGAGGTTCAGGAGATGTCATTTGCCACTTTGAAGATGATAGTTCTTTAAGAAATTGAAAACGAAAGGAAAAAAGAAATCATTATTACTTCATCCTCTAACTACCTACATACTAATATACCTGGTCTATACTAGTTTTTTCAGACCATATTTTAAATAGATTGTGAGAATCAACCATTTCTCTGTTTCAGAGAAGTTGTAGATATTCATGGATCTGTACCTCTTCCCAGGTAATAGGAATGAACAAGGGAGGGAGAGGAGAGAGCACCCGCACATCAAGACTAGAATAAGGACTGCTCATAATTCATGCATCTCCAAGTCTTTCTTATATGAACAGTATTTACTCAGTGGTGGTTTACCAATGACACATTCCCTAATCAGTCTACATGCAATATTGCTCTCCTCTGACTCCCTTGTTCTATACTGCTTTAATTTTCTTCATAGAAAGTATTAGGAAGAAGCTTATTATAAATTAATTTGACCATTTTTCTGTTGTCTTACATCCACTTAAATACGACTTCTTTGATAATAAGCATTCTCTATTTTTCCAATTACTATATTCCCATCACCGTGAGCTTCTAGAATAGTGTGAACTCTAAAAACTTTTTTATTTTGACATGGGAGTCCTGCTGTATTGCCCAATCTGGGCTCAAATGGATGAGTTCTGGTTTTATGTTGTTGTTGTTGTTTTTGTTTGTTTGTTTGTTTGACATGGGAATCCTGATATATTGCCTATTCTGGGCTCAAATTGATGAGTTCAAGTGGTCCTCCCCCCTCAGCATCCGTAAATATCTCTAAACTGGTTGACAGATCTGTTTCTGAATTTGATGCTTTGTGTTTGAAATATATTTCTTCATATCACTTTCAATTCCACATATCATTATCTAGCTTACTTCCAAATATCTACTGGTACATTGATGGCTTTGTAACTAGAAATAAATTTATTTAATTAAATATAACTACCCCTAGTCTAATACTGCCACACGGGATAATGTATCCAAATTTAGTCTTTCCTTTTCCTATGTACTATATATTTCCCTAATCTTAGGGAATGTACAACAATGTAACTGCACGGCCCCAAGAGATGTTTTTACTGGTTCAAAGTTCTTTTCTCTAATACTCAATAACTTTAGTTACAGAGGGCAAAGCCCTAGAAGAAGTAACACTGGCTTAAATTCCCTTTCATACAGAAATAGCTAGTAGAAGACTACTGGTAGATGCTGGAGGAGAATGAAGGACTGATGACTAGAGAAAAAAGCAAAGACTCGCAGCATCCCCAGTGAACTCTGTATTTCTCCTAATTGGCACGGTTGGCACCATCCCCTAGGCAAGATGTTCTGAACTGTAAGAAGGTAGAGAAATGGAACTGAGCATAAGAAAGCAAGCGAGCAGGCAAGCATACATTTCATTTCTCCCTGTTCGTCTATGAGTGTGACAGGATGCCTCAAGCTCCTGCTGCCACCATTCCCCTGCCATAGCGGACTATAATCTGCACTTGTGAGCTAAGACAAATCCTTTGTCTCTGACACTTGCTTTTTGTTGCGCTACTTTATTGGGGCAACAGAAATGAAACTAAAACACTCAGCAACACTGTATTTCATACATTTTCTGAGCAGCTATCAGGTGACTGTTGAGGAAAGTGACTCAGAAGCAAAGAGGAAGTGCCTGTTCCTCATACTCTCCAGTTCTCTTCTATGCACTTGCAGCAGTAACGTTTCCCATACACTCTACTAGAAAGGAGAAATTTGTGAAATATGAGAAGGACTTTGAGGAAAGGTAGAAGGAATCTTTAACAGACTACCAAACTAAAAGCTGACTACTGTATGCATATCCACAAGTTCTTTGGGTGTGATGTATATGCCTAACATATCCATGTCAACAAATGTGGGCTTGTCAATCTAGCTCAGCTCTGCAAGCCTCGACTCTCACTAGGCTGATGGACAAGTATAGAATGAGTGATTGTAATTTAAGAAAAAATTAATAAAGGAAAGTGGACAAAAGGTTGTACAGGTTTTGTTTTTTGGGTTTTTTTTTTTTGAGGGCACTGACAGATACCTTCTTGCATCAAAAACTAAGAAAAATGAAAGTTGGGTTACTCACCGAACTTAACCATACAGGGCTCTTTGGCGATTGCCTGTAGAAGGAAAAGAAGAACTGGTCAGTAGGATGGCACAGTCGCTACTTGCTTGGCTGTATTATTTAGCGCTTAAAGATTCTGCAGCAAACTACTATCCAAAGCAAAAAATTAAAAAACAAAACCACCACACGTAGAGACCTGTATCATTTCTTTGCTATCTTTACAGATGACTGGCTCTGTCCTTTACATTTGACTTACAGTAGCTTTGACATTAGCGTTTAGAAAAGATAGGAAGAAGCAAGTGAACGAGTAAGGTATGGGGATACAAAGGAAGAGGTGTAAATAGACACACTGGAAGTTAGCTGTTTAAGGAGACAAAACCACATGAATAGAGTGATGGGCAATATTATTTTAATTTTAAAAATGATATCATTGAATGATAAATGACAATGAGAAGAAAGATAGCAAATCTTTCATTCACTTTGGGGCCATTCATTTGGTGTCTCATTCTGTTCATCTAACTTTGACCCACAGGGCAAGTATTAAATTTCCCTGTGTGTTCTTTGCCTCTAGTTTACTTTAAACAGCAGCCTCTATATCCCTATGGTTTCCCAAGATTATCTGGTGCATATAGGAAGAAGATAATGAAACCTCTGCTTATGTTTCTCTTTACTTAAAATAACAAAAAATTGACTTTAGAAATATTTAATGTTTAGAAAACCACATGCCATGTGCAATGACTGAGAATCAGATACAAATGTTTCAAATGTCTACCACATGCCACAGCTTACATGTTGAAAGATGATATTATTTATGGCTAGTTTACAAATGCAATCACTTAAATGTTGTCAAATGCTTGAGAGTAAAATAAGGCATAACTATCAAAGTTTGGGATACTCAAAATTCATTGGTTTCCTTGAAGCAAAGTGCTCAAAGGACTTTATTGCATATGGAAAGTGATATATGTTCCTTTTGAAGGATCTATTCAGCTATTGTGCTAGGGAAAAAACTAACATGGATGAAAGGCAAAAGCACTGAAAACAATTAAGCACCGACTAGAGCTCATGAAAACAGGAACTGCTTCTGACCAAGGTGCTGGTAAAGAGGGAAAGCGCCAGCTAGTCCGGTATAGTGATGCATGCCGGACATAACAGCACTTAGGAACCTAAAACAGGAGGACCATGGGTTTTAGGTCAAGCTAGGCTATATTTCAAAGAAAGCAAGAAGTAGCTGGTGTTCTTGACAAGAATACTGATGTGTGACAATAGGAAGAGACAAAGGTAGGGCCAAAATTTGGGACTGTAGTCATTGGAAAAAGTAAGTTAATTGGCAAGATGGGCATGACTAAGAGAAATAAAGTAAGAGAGGCCCAATCATGAATTTTGGATGTGTTGATTTGTGGTGCTTCTGAGTTCTTTGTTCTGCTTCAAGTAGGTGGTTAGATATGCAATGCTGTGACTCTGCTTTCAGACCTGATGTTATATGTGAACATCAAGTCCACAAGTGCAGAAAGAGATTAGTACTGGAACCCTTGGTAGTCAGAGGTCAGACAATGAGGAGGAATTTTTAGGAAGATCAGTGAGTCTGAAAAGAATGGAAGTGTGTGATGTTTGGGAACCAAAAGAAGAAAGTCTTCTGGAGAGGAGACTGAGCAGTTGGTGTCAAAGGTCACTGATAGATCAAAAAAGAAGAGGGCAGAGACTTGACTGACGGAGTTAGAAACATGGTTTCGACAAGAATTTCTGACAGAATTGTTGTGTAATAGTTTGATGGGACTATTCCAATCGAATGAGGCAGGCGAGAACTGCAGCGATGCTCCGAGCAGGTGACGCATGCGAGAACGAGTTCAGAGGTGGCTCTGGCAGGGACATGGATAATGCATCCATGCAGATAAAGGAAACACAGAATGTATGGACACAAACGCAAGCAACTGGCAGACATAGCCTTTCCTCCCTCCTACCAAGAAAGGATAGGAAATAGTTCCTGAAAGCTCAGAGAGGAGCCAAGGGTGTAAGGTAGTCAATGAAGGAGAAAGAATGCATTGGGGAAGTACACACCATTTCCACGGCAACAAGGAAACCCCACTTAAAGCTGGTGGCCATAAGCGTATAACGAAAGAATGTTCAAAAGGCTTTGTGTTTTTCTCGGAGACCCAGTACTGCTGGATTTAGTTATTGCTGGAGTCCTTTGATAGCCAGGTTTTGACATGGGATTGTAGTGATGAGAGAAAGAAGTAAGTAGTGAATTTATGTAAGGAACGAGATGTAATTAAAGACTTTGGAGCTTAGTTGTGTAATGAAAAAAAGAAAAGACATGGATGAAATGAAATATCATTTTAATTCTAAAGAGCTGCCCCATCCAAGGTTAGTGATAATTAAGTGTCACGGCAATTAAGAATATACAAAGATGCTGTGGTAAAATTTTATCTATGTTTCTTTGTGAGGTAATTTTCAATTGTTATAGTCAAAATCATAAATCAAGTTAAATTGGAATAAAAACCTTGAGTTCCTATATTATAAAATGTTAAACTAAAATTAAGAAAATAAAGCAAATATCAAATTACTGGGGCTTTGAATGTGACTAGGAGGTAGAGGTACTGAGTTTGAACCCCATAATCACAAAAAACAGTATTTCAATTATTTTGTTATATCTGTATCATGTGTGAATATATTATAGAAAACTTAACATCTTAGCTAAAACAAAATAGATTTAGACTGGAAAATCTGTGCTAAACCTTTATAAGAGTGGCTTTCCATCTGTGTGTCTGTTTTGTGTTCATGGTATTATACTCAGATATGCGATACTGTTTGGCATACATCTGTTGGAAATTATAATAAAAGTATTTTATTGATAAGGAGATACATTAGAAAATTATAGAAACCATAAATCTAAAAACCATAAGTAACTGGATTTCCTGAAATCAGTTTTACTCTTGCAATTATTTCATCCTATTTTGGTTTTTCTTAGACGAAATATCCAAATTCAATTTAGAATGACTGATAGACTTAACAGCAGGGATTCCAAAAACTCATTTCCTCATTCAATAACCAGGGATAAGAGCAGAGTTCACTGCACTGTTGTTCTACATAACTGTGCTGACTCTTGGGAAGGGCTTCTCCAGACATTCTATCTGAATATACTCAGTAAATATCAGTTATTTTGATCATGATACTGGTT
The DNA here is from genome assembly GCA_001685075.1 of Bramus lutescens. NCBI lineage: Eukaryota > Metazoa > Chordata > Mammalia > Rodentia > Cricetidae > Bramus > Bramus lutescens. Next base: position 86,700 of record LOEQ01003363.1, read on the forward strand.
ATAATGAAGAATTAAACAAACAGCTTAAGTACCTATATTCCCATCATTATATTAATGTTGTAAGTAAGAGAGACAAATTTAATGTATAATTGCTGCCTCTCAAGATGTTTGTAATCTAACTAGAGAGACACTATTGCTTATACGATGCAATTAAACAGGCACCTAAATATAAATGTTGTGGATTGTGTCCCAGCTGTTACCATGCGTAAGAATACACAGAAAACTTAAATTCATAGACAAATGAACTGACAGACAAACATCCAGAAAGTCAACTGCAAATTTCTTTAATATCTATTTAGAGTTACAAAACACCACTCGGCTCATCTTTAGCTATTGCCATAAGTGAAAATTGAAGTGGAAAATCATCAGTTTGGTTGAAAACTGTGGTCTTCTGACTGAGGAAGGGATAAGGTCAGACAAACCATGCATGCTTTAACTGACCTTGCTAATCTGTATTCATTGTGACCTTCTAACTAACAATGGTATGAATATTAATCACTACCACCTATCTAGAGTCTACTGTGAGTCACGTCAGGCACTTCACTGCCTCATTATTCCTTGAGGCAGCTCTAGAAGAATTAGTGTGTTCCTTCTGTGGAGGAGGAAATGTGGTGAAGTAACCAGCCCAAGGTCACATGGCTGATAAGAGACGAGGTTGGGACCCAAAGCCAGACTGTCTCATTCAAAACACTCAGCCTACCACTCACAGAGGCCGTTTCTGTTTATAATTCTGGTGATGTTACAAAGAGTTACACACAAGCCTTTTGGTTTACTTTTAGTTTTGCTTGCTTTCATTTAAAAGGGTCAGTTGGTCTTCTAACCTCACTTTGGTTTAATCCTACATTACTTGGTTTGTCTCAAACTGGCCAAAATAGACTTCAGATTAATCCTAACCTCCTCTGTTCAGAAACAAACCCTACTCCATTTGTTTGCAAGTACAGTTGTACATATCCCAGTTTCCCTTCTGGAACTCCTATCCATCCTTCATTTCCCTGAAGAAAGGGACTTTCCTGAGTCATTGGATTCTTCAGAGGGAACTGCTGTGAATTACTTTCACAGAGGAATTGGCCAAACTCCTTGAGCTCAGACCATAGTCTATTAACTAAATGTCTTCTGGAAGAGAGAGAGAGAGAGAGAGAGAGAGAGAGAGAGAGAGAGAGAGAGAGAATTCTCCCAAGAAAATTTCTGCTCATCTGAAAGGAACCAAGCTAAAAAATGATTACTATCTGAAAGGGGTTTTTATAAATTGAGATTTGCATGAAAAAAATGGAGTGGAGAAAAATATAAAAACGTTCTGAGTTCCTACCTACCCAAAGGTGGAAGTTACTACCATCTGCCATCCACTTAGATTTCTCTGTTCAACATTTTTTTTTGTTGTTGCTAATAAGGAAAGTGTAAATCTCAAGCTAATACTAAAGCCCAGTGGTTTTTCCACAGTAACTAGGCTGCCTAGCATTCTGGCAGGAAAATAGACTCCAAAACCATTTTTACTTCCCTAAGTTTGGAATATCCTCACAGGTATTTTTAGAGGGGGAACCCTTCATTGAGAGGGGTGTGTTCTTTTGAGGGAACAATCTGTAATAAAAGCTCAAAACACCATGAATTACCAGTTTGTTTGTTGAAAGAGGTGTCACTCGGAACAAAAGTCTTCCTCCCCACTCATCGCTGCGGGACTCTCTGACACCTAGACTCAGTGTACTGCAGAGCCACCTGACTAATAAGACTTGAGGGGTTTACAGGAAGAAAAAACAATGTGAAATCAATGCTATTCTCATTCTTCCTCCTTTTCAAAACTTTCCACACTTGAGATGCTGGTAGTCCTTTCCCTTTGGCTTAACATTCCTTGCTTTAGAAGCTCTCTTCTTGGTTCCTTCTTTGGAAGTGTAGCGCTAGGATTAGAACTCTCTCTGCCTCTCACCCACTTATACAGTTACAGACTACAAAATAGTGGGTTCCTATGTAAGCTTTTCGCCAGAGCATTCTAACTAACTTGGGCTCCACAGCACACTACTTCCTCCTGAGCCTTTCCTCAATGTCTTGCCACTGTAGAACCACACCTTTAAAACCATCACTGGTTGGTCTCCTTAGACAAATGCTCCTGGGCTTAGCTCCAACCCTTCCCTACACAGGTATACATCACTTTATTCTGCCCAAGGTTTAGAGTCTTTTAAAGTAACGGGCTAACTCCTTAATTATATAAAGTCTTATTTCATTTTTTCTGGTCAAATGCTTTCTTTTTTCTTTTGTAGTTTTTCGAGACACGGTTTCTCTGTGTAGCCCTGGCTGTTGTGGAACAGAAAGCAAACTTCTAGAAAGAACCTAAAATATATACATTCCCAGTACAGATCCCATCTAGATCCACAATTTAGACTGTAATTCACTGGGAAATTCCTGATAACCATCAGGGGCTTCCCAAACAGACATGTTCTCCTCTTTCCTCCATGAAGCCTTCCCAGGTCACTCCAGGCCAAAGTCATCATCCTTGCTTTAGACTTCCTAAACTACAGGTACACGTGGTACCCTACACTTAGGTAAATTATTGACCAATGTAATTATAGCTAGCAGGGCATTAAGTAAACGGATCCAGTCTCCCAACACCATGCTGTAAACCTAAAATACTAGAATCAGAAGAACGAAACAACTTTCTCACTTGCATGCAGTTGGTTTTAGTGAGATTCACCTAGAACTGGAATCCATATTTTCTTTCTTCTAGCTCAGTACCATTTCCCTTTTCCACATGCTCTTGCTTCCTGTGATTTCATTCTGTCTTCCACTATCATTTTGTATCCCTACCCCTTTGAGAGCACTGCTTGTCTGGAATCGCATGAAGAAGAGCACCATGCTTCAGGTCTCTTCTTCATCTACCAAGATGAGACTAGTGGAGTTACAGGGAGGGAAAAGGACCCACACAGACACCTTTTAAAGACTCAGTTTAAACATGTAGTCCCGTGTAGCTCAAGCCCACAGTGGGAACTTAGTGTCCTCTGGTGCCTTTTGTCTCAAGACATTCAGATGAGTTTCAGGGGCCACGTCCTTACAAGACTGGAATTTTTTACACTGTACCCTCAGATCTCTTCCTTCCCACTACCTTCAGCAACGCTGAATGGCAATGATAATAATCAGACTAACAATTAAACAACCTTTATATACTATAATTAGCACCTGTAGATTCCTTTACTACCTTACCTTGAGTGAAGTAACGATCAGTGCACCCGTGGTATAGAAAAGCAGCAATAGCAGAGGAACCATGCATAAAAGCCATGGCTTCCTGAACCTCTGTGCCTCTCGAGGACTTGGCGGGCTCAAAGGCATTTCCTCCATGAGGCTAGAACTCATTCTCTGAGAGCTCTGGAAAGCAGATATGCACAAGTGATGGGTGAACGATGCAATGTCATGTTTTATAGTAATTAAGCTGTGGGTGTGGGAGGTGGAGTTTTCCTTTGGAACACTGCTGAGCACTGACAGTCATCATGGCAGCAGGCCAAAACTACAAAAGGAATGGGGAGGCTTAGAGCCAACAGAAACATGGGAGGGAAAAAAAGCCACTATGAGGCAAGTTCAGAAGGAAAAAAAAAAAGTCTTTCCTAAAGCAAGAGGAAGTACTGTGTGCATGCACAGCCTCAGCTGCTGGAAGATACTCCAAAATTATTCCCAATGAAGTAAAAAAAATCTTATAAGAATAAATAAAACTTCAAGCTAAGCTTTATCATACTGCAGATACAATGACCGGATGAGACAGAGCATTAGAGAGCAGGGATGCACGGTTTGAACAATATAGTTCCCATGAAGTCACCACATTGCACACTTTACATATGTACCACTTTATATATACCCCATTTTTATTTATCAATTACACCTTGATAGCAGTTTAAAATATCACATCAAAGCTATAGTCACAAAAATTAACCTTGTAGGTTACAAAATATGTTTATTTTGAAACAGTCTTGAAAAAGAGCTGCAACTGGGGCCAGAGAGATGACTCAGTCACTAAGATTGCTTGTTACTTTTACAAAGGATCTGAATTCAGCTCCCAGCAGCATTATGGTGATGCACAGCCATATATAGCTCCAGTTCAGGGGACCCAATGCCCTCTCTGTCCTCCAAGGCACCAGACACTCACATTACACACATACATATATATGTGGGCAAAACATTCACATACACAAAATAAATCTAAAAACTTTTTAAAAAACCTGCAAATGCAGTACTAGAACTTAGTAAATATTGGAAAATAAAACAATGGTCAATTTTTCTCATACCTTGACCATGCTGAAACTGAATTCCAATGCTAGCATCAAATAGTAATAATGTTGTCCTTTAAAAGATTATTTCCCTGACTTGACCTGTACTCTGCCCTTAACCCCAAATAGAGATTTTCTTCCCCTCCTGACATCAAAATGCCAATTTAGCATAAAACTGAAGAAGTCCATTGTTCTCTGTACCTGAGCCTCCTCATCTGCTAAAACAAAATTATTGAATGTCTTACAGAATGTCAGTATTATTTGCTAGAAACCTTATGGGCTTTTAATCTAGACACACCTGAGAGCATTGCCCAATAGAGCTCATCCCTAACTTACTGTATGGCACATTGGTGGGTTTCTCTGAGCCTAGGTTTGTACTTCATAATAGTTTTGCAAGAATAAAATAAATGTACAAAGTTTAGCTTACAAAAGATATCCCATAAGGGTTAGGATAGTTTGTCTCTGTCCTCTTTAAAAGTGTGGTGGTAAACTCCATTATAAAATCCTAGAAAAGAGTGACTATTTCTTATTATTTTTCAAAGGAAATAATTCAACTGAAGTTAATTTAAGACAAAGTTTTTTTTGGAGACAGTATTTTTTTAATCTGAGGAAAAAGCAAGAAGTTTTTGAAAGCAGAAAGAAACATATTTAACGTCCTCATTTATGAAAAAGGAAGCTGAAGTTACTAGAGATTGGGGTTCCTCAAACCACTAGTGGCTGATGAAGTGGAAATCCTAGCCAAGAAACCATAGCATTTTGTAATAAAGTCAAATCTGTCTTTGTGCCACACTATTTTGGGCAGTCGTTCCTACTAAGTTGTCAAATTTCAATTTGACCCTATTGTGTCTTAACCAGTAAGCTACTCTTGAGAAAGATGGTTACACCAGAATCACTCTTCAGTACAACAGACATTTTAATGCCTATGTACTAGATAATACCACACAGGGGTGAATGAGATACTGACACTTGATCCTGTACTCCTTGCACTTGAGTTACACAATCACCAACTGAGATCACCACTGAGGAGTAGAGCTCTTTCCTTCCTGCTCATCCCATCTGCTCCCTTCTTGTCTCCTGTCCAAACGTTAGACGGAACTTCTGCTTACTCACTTCAGTAGAGATGCGTTCACATGAGGAACTAGTCCAAGTGAAATCCATGTACACCTTCAGATAAGGCTGGGCTTGGATGTATTCTTATTTTAGCTTTGTGACAGTATCTGAAGAAAATTAACACAGTTCTCCTGAGAAGAGTATACATTCCAGGGCATCTTTCCATTCAACAGGACTCAGAGATGATGGAACTCAAGTCAGCACAGGAGACAGCAGAGAAGGAGTTTGGCATTCTCAAGCTTTGAGTCATAACTGATACCTAGCTAGCATAAGACAGAAAGAATATTTTGTGACATTTCAGGATTTGCCAAAGGCAAATGAATACCAAACTCAATAGTTGTCCTAATTTAGGGCCTCCTTTGGCTTAGATAGTTGGAAATGGAAATAAAATTTTTTAAATAAACTTAAATCCAACTAGCAAATCTATTTTTCTCTTGTTTTTGAGATTAATATAATTATATAATTTCTCCCTTCCCTTTCATCCATTCAATCCCTCCCATATACCCCTTCTTTCAAAGAGATTTGGAAGAATATTTAATACACAGTCACCAGAGAGTTTGCCATGCAACCCCACTAAAATTATACACACAGGGAGATCTGTGCCAAAATTAATATTATATTTAATACAGGACCTCAGAAAACAGAAAGATCTAGATAAGTTGAAATCATTGAAAAGGCATATTAGGAATGTCAGAAGAAAAACACTTTTTCTAGAGGAAGAATAAAACTTAAGGAATATGTTAAGAGGCATGAATACTTGCAAATATATAAATTAAATAAAAACATTCAGAAAAAAATAAATTCCATCCACTTTTTTTCAGGTTAAAAAAAGGATCTGAAATACACTCAATTAAATAATTTAACTCTATGCATTACTATCTTAAATTGAGAATGAATTAGTGATATATACATATATATATGTATATATATATATGGTTGTAGTTCAGCTGCAAACTAAATAACACTAAAGTGTATTAGGCTTTCACTCTGGGCATAATCTTTACATTTAAACATCAAGTATCCCTTTGTTGAGTGTTTCCTCTATAAAAGTGATAAAACTGACTCTTGGAAGGATAATTCACTAGTCCATACACATAGAAGAGGAATTAAATCCTCATCTGTTGAACCAGAACAGTGATATTGTGTGTATCTCTCTATACTAAATAAATAAGATGAGAAATGTGTGCTGTCTGTGACAGAACAGTAATACATGATCAGCTTTTTCCCAGTCCTGTGTTACTAGAGTCTCCCTTTACAACTGTTTATTGTGACTTCATTCTCATTGATAGTGTATGGTGTCACACAGTCAGAAACATCTATTGTGTTAGAATTTAGTGATAAATGATATACATGTGATCTAAGATACACTAATCAGTAAAGTCTTTCTTACCATATCTTCGCAAATATAGCACATGTGAGATAAATAAATAGATATAATTACATGGGAAGAGAGAAAGGAAAGAGAAAAAGAAAGGGAAGAAAGGAGAGAGGAGAGGGGAGTGGAGCGAAAAGGAGAGGAAAGCAGAGAGACACAATTACATAATTAGGATTTCAATCTTGAAATTTTAAAGCTAGAACTATTAAGATTAATAAAAACCTACTCTAAAAAATAATTGTGGGACATAGTATGTAGCCCAGCCAGTGGTAGAGTGCTTGCCTAACCTACACAAGACCCTGGGGTTGATCACCTAGCATCAAAACAAAGAGGATAGTGCATAATTCAGTATTCATAAGAAAATATATTTGTTCATCTATATATAGATAGGGTTATGTCTATATGTGCAGATATATACATGCATGTGTATATCTATAATAATTCTAAATTATACAGACGTTCCTCATAATAATCATCAGATCATATTTTCTAAAGAACTAGCTACATACCTAACCAAGGTGGTCTAAAGAATATTTATATTCAAACTATATTTTTATTTTTTAATTGCTTGGCAGCTTTACATATTTATGTATTGAACTTTAGTCATTTTCATTTCCCCATTCCCTTTTCTTATCCCAATTTCTTTTTCACTGGAATATTGCTCAATAAGCTCCTTCTTGTCTTCACAACGTTTTTGTTGTGTGTGGTCCACAGAGTCAATGAATGTTTCATGCCTGAGCATGGGTGGAAGGTTTATTTTACTGAAGGAAAGACAAAGTATCATGGCTACCCCAATGAACAAAGTGACACCTATCCCTCCAAAGTTTTTAATTCCCAACAGTCCCTTGGGGAGAGGTAGAGCCTCTTAGGGCCCCTCCAGTTGCAATCCCAGGCCAACCACATCTGCTGTGAGTTTATGAGTGAAGCAGCTATGCCGTGTCAAAGGACATCTTTGGCTGGGTATTTGTCTATCTTCTGTCTCCTCCTTTCTTTCCATCCCTGCTTCCATAATGTTCCTTGAGTCTTGAAAAGAGTAATGTAGCTGCTTTGTTTAGGGCTCTACCAGCACTTGTGGGTTCCTGCATTTATTGCTGTCTGCTACAGTAGGAAGCTTTTCTGTTGGAGGTAGTACATAGCGCTAATCTGCAAGTATTAACATGAGTATTTACAAGGCAGTTAGACATGATCCTTTAGCAAAACAATACTATCAGGTATTCAGTTGGACCTATGACTTACCCAGCCATGGACTCTTGACCGGAGTAACAAAACTAAGGTATGAGTTCCTGCCTCAAAACCAATAAGAAAGTGGTTGGTTTCCATGACAGTAGTCATGCCGCTAGCACAGTAGGAAGGCATGTCTTCCTTGGCAAGCCATTATTTCAGGGTTCACTGCTGGATAAACCAAACTGTGTTAGTCTCTTCACTTGCAGAGTTGATACTATGCTCCACATTATCTTTCTGTTTTACCTTGGCTTGCAAACAACTTGCCAAAACTTCTTTGCTATTTCTGTATGTTTTATAATCCTGAGTACAGGCATTAAGTAACATGACTTTTGTTAAATTTCCATGGAAGTCTTTATTTTTTTAACCTTCTGCGTTACTATTAATCTTTTAGAAAGACTGTGTGAGGTTTCGAGTTCCCAGCTCTGTACTCTGTAGCCTGAATCCACTATGTCCATCATGCAAATATCATAACTGCAGGAGAAGTGCTTTTTAAACATCCTTTGATGAGAGATAAAGTTTCGTCTCATGATTTGTATTGAGAATAGATCATCCCATTCTGCAATATGACTTGACACAAGCTACTTGAAACCATCAACACTACTTTAGATGCTGTAATCAATCCCTGTTGCTGTTAAGTCACATTTTGCCTGATTTCACAGAGAATTCTTTATTTTACCTGTCAACCTAGTTGAAGCAAAAGGTTTTAAGATTCCTGATAAATTATTTTTACCCTACTGTCCTGGCTTTCCTTGGTCATCTCTGGAAAGAAGTTCAGGGAATTTTTTTTAACCTCCCATTGATCTCTCCACCTGAGGAAAATCTTAGAAGTTCCCACTACAAATGACGACATAACAGGTCCAGTGCAGAAACAGCAGCATGGTCTCTCAGTTGTGCAACACTCAGCCCTGAGTTGTACTTTTATAAAAGCATTCTATAAAAACACAAGACATTTTCTATTCTGTTTATCCACTGACATTGCTGTTTACATTTCAGCTCACATATTGTAATCCATGGCTGGACTTTTTGGTGTTGAACTGAAAAGTTAAAATTAATAAGAAGGACTTGGGCACTTCTGTATGCAATGATTCCTAAATGCAATAGACTCCGCTGCCGCCCTTATTTAGGAATATGTTAGGAACATTACCCAATATTTTCTTGTAGCAGGCTTTCTTTTGGGCCACCAACCAGCTCCCAAATCATGACACTGAGACTTATCATTAATTATGAATATTTGGCCTTATCTTATTCTTGTCTCTCTAGCTCTTGTAATTTAATTTAACCTGTTTCTCTTCATCTACATTTTGCCTTGGGGCTTTTTCCCTTTCTTTCATTCTGTATCTTCTACTGTTCTGCTTCTTCCGTGTCTGACTGGCTGGTGGCTACCTGGCTACTGGTCCCAGGCATTTCCTTCTCATTCTCTCTCAAGCCTCCTCCTACTTATTCTCTCTGCCTGACAGCCCTACCTAGCCTTCTGCTGTCTAGCTTTTGGCCGGTTAGCTTTTCATTAGACCAATCAAGTGCCTTAGGCAGGCAAGGTGAAACAGCAACACATCTTTACCTAGCTACACAAATGCATCATAAACAAAAGCAACACATATTTGTATCATTAAACAAATTCAGCATGAACAAATGTATCAAACTTTCACATAGTTAAAGTAACATTCCACAACACCTTCTCTGTACTAATTCAATGTTAAAGGCTTCAGTGGTAATAGACAAAGGCCAATTCTACAAATTTCTTGTTGTTTTTGTCTTTTTAGCACCTGGGGGAAGAAACACATATATGAGATCAACACAGGGAGCATTGTACAGCTGAACTGAATACTCTATATCTAATGAGACATTTTAGAAAAGAGATGTCTGGGCTGAGACAAAAGCACAAAGTCAGGAAGGTTAGCCAGTCAGCTACTGTTTATACTAATGAATTTTCTGAATACTACACAATACTTAGCGTGTAATTCATAAATGAATTTAATATATATGTAGAACACTACAATGATTTTAAGTATTTTACTTGAAAATAGAGGAATAAGTCAAAAATCTGTAAGTTTAAGGAATCGTTGCTCAGTTATCACTGAGTCTTCTTCTATATGTACGCATCCCAAACTTGTATTAAAAATATGCCTGTAATGATAAATTTCTTTCTTATGTAACTTCCTCAGAGTTACTAAGTAATTCAATTTCAGATGCTAACTGGCAAAGCATCCAGAGTTCAAGCCAAACTATCTGTCTATCCAGTTTGGTGATTAACTATGCATACAGTAGCATGTTCCTCTCTAAAGAGGGAACTTCAGGCCTCTATGCAGTGGAAAAAACACTGAGTCACAGGCACGGTTGTGGAATGCAGCTTTGTTTGAACCGGAGCCAGCTGAAGGCAACAGGCAGTTTCCATTCACTGAGTAAAGAGCAAACACTCCTGAAGAGTTACGTGTGAAAGTTATGCAACGATAAGATCCAAATTATTTCAAGTCGTCTTTGCCAAGCAAGCCTAAGGGAAATCTCCTTGGCTGCAGGTAAAGTCATTGTCCCTCCCCACACGTACACTGCCTCCTACATCCCCAGAAGCACTGGTCTCTCATCCATGAAATCACCATTCAACTCTTCCTCCTGCGCTTTCCTGAACCACGTCAGGATCTGGCCTCTCTGGTTGCAGTGTCACTGAGTAATGATTTCTAGTGTCAATCACAAAAAAGACAAGGAAATGATAAATTAATAACAGAAAATGAATTTTGTATTAAAGACATGTCCTCTTACAGGCACCATATTTAAAGTTTAAACTCATGGATTATTTTGATTATCTGATATTCTTTCCACTATTACAAAGCAGATCGCATTAGGACTCATAAAAACCTGAGGTTAAGATGGGACAATTTATCCAAAGTCACATGACTGATAAAAATCAAATATAAATTAACTCTAAAATCTATTCTTTCCTCTATGTCTTGATATATAAATGAATATCTCAAATTGGGGATGGACTTTTAAATGAGAAAATGTTGAACATCCCTATAAAAGTATTTCTTATATGATACGCTAATAATCTCTTTTGAAAGAAAAGTTTACTAATTAAATGTAATTTTCAGACAGGAATAACATTTTGGCTCTGTGTTCAGTATTGGATTCTTTCTCATTTTTCTCCTTAACCTAAAAATGACTTCAGTTTCCAAATGGAGCAATTGTTTTAAATTACAACGAAGATACAAAATGTAGTAGAAAAAGCAGAACTTTATCCAGGCACAAACTTTTGATTATGTTGTTAAATTTTTCTTAAAAGCAATACTATTGATTGACATTGGGGAAACCTTTATACATTACCTTGATAGCATTTATATGACATCATATTTTATAAATGTTACCCTTTATGCTAATTTACAGATGAGAATGCTAAAAGTAAAATTTGTGGGCAAACACTGAGCCAAGGGAATAAGTAAGAATTTTAAAAGAAATGTTGAGCCAAGGAGAGTTTTGAGAAGCAAATAAATGATCTAATTTTAGTAGTTCAATTTTAAAAAATAAATTGAATTCAAATAGAAGGGAGACAGGGCAGTAATCCCATAGGACTAACAGACCATCGGGAACCTCCAGAGTCAGTTGTGAATATTCTGTACACTTGAAGACTGACAGGAATATGCCATTGGAAGTGGTGACATTACCTAATGACAGCAGTAACAACGAATGCCATCCACTGAAATTCTCCTCTCAATTAAGCAGGAGTTGATCACCCCGACAGAAATACTTGCCCACACTGATTTGAAGTCAACCAATAAACAAGACCACTGTAGTTGCAAAGCAGGAATTACGTATTTTTTATGAGTGGGAAAAAGCACATGGTTTGCCTGAAAGACTGCATGATGGATTTCTGGAAGGCGTGAGCTAAGAGAATGAAAAGTGCACCCATAGTTCCATCTCTTCCCAGTCTCGACCCCCGGCTGCCTTTGCCTACCTCTTGCACATGCTCACTTGAAGCTAATACAAGAAGACCAGACTTTCTTGGCTGCTGGTGTTCCTTTGTGTTCTGTGCTCAGAGGGAGTGGGGAGTACTTCCTGGTTAACACTTCAGTGAGGTAGAGGAGTCCAGCCAACAGGTCAGGGATTTCAGATTCTGGATCTGATAGTATTTAGTCAATGTGTGACCTCGAATATGAAAAAAAAAAGAGTCCTCTTTAGATTTTAGCTTCTTTATCTAAAAAAAAAGTGTTATAAGTTGTAAATCCATATATAATGTAAAATGTTTGCCATGTTTTTCTACCCTTGGCATTGAACTTGTCAGGCTAATATCGCATTTTTTTTCTATCACAGCTAGACACTTCTTTCTTACTTCTTTTTTGTGGACTCCCTCCCCAACACACAAACACACACACACACACATATGCACACACACACTCACAGACTAGTCTGTGATGGCAAATGATCAAAAAAGTATCTGGATTTCCTATGTGTTTATTTTTCATCTGTGTTCACTTGTCTGAAGGAACTGTCCAAATGGAGCATACTCTGGAGAGTTGTTGAGTCTGTGTGTGGGTGTACAGGACCAGATTCAGGATTCTTCCGACGCTCTTTTGAGGTCTTCTCACCATAAAATGAAAAAACCGAAAAGGATTGCTTTCACTTCCCCATTTTCCCAACAATGAGATTATAGGTGCAGAGATTATCTGTTTATTCATATATAATATATATTGATATATAATTTATATATATAATTATTATATTATTTCTAAAATTCTGCTAGTATTCTGATAAGTAATTAAGTACTTACTTGAAAAGTATTGCAGCAATACCTACTCTACTAATTTGTGAGTATGCATATATTCAAGGTTTAATGAAAATATATTTAAACATTTATTTTCATCAGATTTTCAAGGACCAAGATATTGTTATAAATACTCCAGAAATTTATTGTGAAAATGTTTTTCACAATAGGCCACACCCTCAGAAAGGTCCAAGTCATTCATGGAAATGAAATTAATTCTCTCAATGCATATGTATCCTTTAAAATATATTAAGGGTATATAAAAGTATAGTGGATAATTGAGATCATGTATAATTATATAACCTGCATATAAGCACTCTAAGAATACATGTCTTATTAATTTTATATTCTCATAATTATAATAGAACTATGACTTAAAGTCTCAAACTCAGCCATGTATGTACTCAGCAAAATAGACAAAGAGACTTTACTGTTCACCAACTGCTACCAAATTTTTCCCTTCTTGATTCACCCTTACCCCACCCTATGTTTGTAAGACTGTAACAGTTGAAACACAGGGAGTCTGGATACGACCCACTTTCTTGTTTCCTCATATTAACCTTGCCTGGGGCCACCTGTTCAACACTAGCTACGGGAAGGACAGGTAAAGAATTAAGGTGCAAAGGGGAGATTGCTCAGACCAGTGCAGGACCCAGTGGAGGTCTGAAGTTTCTTTGCGGGACTGGGACTCCTTCTCCCAGTCCTCTTCTAAGCACTCTCAGGTCTTGAAGCAAGTGGGTAAAGGTAGACTGTTTATTGCTGTCATAACAAATTACCACAAACTCCGTAGTTTGGAACGTTTTCCATCTTATAATTCTGTAAGCTAGACATCTGGTAGCCCCACAAAGCTGCCATAAACACATCAGTCACCATGTCCACTTTCCTGAAGAAGCTGCTTCTAGGCTCCTCTAGGCAGCTGGCAGGATTCTGTTCTCCTCCACCTTCAGGCCATCAGTAGAGAGTCATGCTATGAATCTCTCTGATGTCAACCCTACAATGTTTTCAATGTTTAAGGCCCCAGCAGTTCATTGTGCCCACTAATTAATCTGTAATAATTGATGAATGCATATAGTTATCAAATCTGCCAAGTCCTTCTGGCTGTCTACAGTGATTGTCACATTGCAGAGGTTATGGGTTGTACATCTTTGGGTGGTGCTACTGCCCTTTACAGGAAACCATCTATCTTCCATAGAAAACCATCAGGGAGTGCTAGGGAAAGTATTGTTGCATTCTCTGTGTGCAGTGGGTTATTTCCAGGAATCCTCTGCTACAGGCTTGGCTTTTGAAGTCTTTGAAGGAAGTATCCCCTATGGCTGTTACTCTCTCTGTGTTGTGACCTTGTTCCTATAGAGTTGAAAGGTTGGATTGGGGTGTGAAAAGGAGCCATGTTCTCACAACCCACACCAGGCAGCCCAATTATAAGGGTTTTCTTCATAGCTGTTCTGATCCTCCCCCTTTCTGCCATGGCCCCTTTTCTCTAACTCCAGCTGTTCAAAATCAAGAAAGAATAGAGGTTTCTTGAAATTTAATAAGCTGTTTCTCTTTGAAAAGCTTGGAACAGGCAGTTGTATGACTTACAAATATAAGTTTAGAACAAAACATTCATTTTTAGATCCTTAGCTGTGAGATGTCTGTGAGCTATACCAATCACCAAGATACAAAGTGTTTAAGAAGAGGACAAACACTTTTCATATCCAAATCTATGACCTCATTTTTATATTGTTCCATGCCTGTAATTTTCTAGAATAGCTATCAGCACTTTGTAAAAATCTACAAAGTAATAATGAATATATATACTCTATAATAAAGGCATACAACAATATACTGTTTTCAGAATTTTTAAATTTTGAAGAGCATGAAAAGTAATACGTCATCTAATGCTTTCACATGCCTTTCTCAAGTTCTGGTGTAAAATAGATGAGATCAGGTGAATTTGGGTTGGTATGACCATAGATATTGGTGCTGAACAGTGTGACGGAGAACCCACAGATCAAATGGACATGACTTCTAGAAACATTATTCCTCACTGTTGCTCTATACTCAAGCTTATCACTTGGGTTCAAAATTGGGCAAAATAGTGATGCAAATGTGATCTGAAAGTTTATATAGAGTGGCTGTCCAAACTCTACCTGGTGCTCTTCTCTCGGTGCCACTTCAGCTGGGGGATGTCACCGCTTTGAGGCAGAAAGCGTTCAGCCATTGTATGTTACACTTCTTTTTTTGTAGTGAAGAGGATTCTCAGGGATTTCTTCCCTTCTTTCAGGAAGAGTCTCCTAAAGAAGGGAAGCCAAGAATCTGCCTCCTGGAATCCCCCATGTCAGAGGCCAGTATTAAAGCAAAAAACCTGCTTTCGGTGTCTCTGTTTCTTAACCTTCAAGTGGCCAGCTGCTGCCACACTCTGAGAGTCAATCCTTTCTAGAGTGACCACCTTCTAATCTTGCCATCTTTTAAGTTTCAATTAGATCATATGTAGTGGAAAGTGGAGCGCTGACATGGATCACACATGGAAGTCCGAGGACAACTTGTAGACGATGGGTTCTCTCCTTTCACTGTGTGGGTCCAAGAGATCAAACTTGGGTCATCAAACTTGGTGACAAGCAACTTTATTAGCTGAGCCATCTCACCAGTTTGACCTTGTCATCTTAATTCTGTCCATTTTCTGTATTTCCTCAGATCCCATTACATTTACCCATGTTGTCGTAGTTAACACAGCACAGTAAAAATCATCTGCTTTTTTATATTTAGTCCACAGGCAAGTATTTTTTGAAAATCACTTAATATTCAAAGTCAACCTAAAGCTGTCTCATAGGTAATAGTTAACAAGCACTGTATGAATGGATGGACAGTTTTAATAATACAAGGTCATCATATAGCAGCAACCAGACCAAATTTAGTTTCCATGCTTGGGTCTATAGGTATTATGATGGTGCCCATTCTAACTATGCTGATCAATACATCTGACCCACAATGCCTCACTCTCGTTCTCCCGACTGAGATAATGACTGCAAAGACAAAGTAGAGCAAAGGAAGCAAGCAGTGTAGGCACTCACCATGTTGCCTAAGCCTGTTGCATAAACAGCATGACTCATATTAGTCGTGTCCATACTAGAAGCCCAGAAGTACCCTGCCCGTACTGATAGTTAGCAGGAACTTACGACTATAGGCCTTGAGTGATTACTGTGTGTCTGTTTCCTAATGTGTATTGAGCTATGCAACAACACAAGCTTTGCCACAAAACCACAATCCTATCAAAGAAGTAAGTACAGGGAGCATATGCTTCCCATAGGTGATGACAATAATCTACTCATCCAAGATGGACTCAACAGCTCACATGCCTCCCAAGCAACTCTTGAGCTTGTTGTCAGCTTGTAATTGTAGTATTGCTTATTCCTCCCTTTCACCTGCTGTGGTGCACTGTACTTATAGGATAACAATGCCTTTGGATGAAGCTGAAAGTCTCTTAGAGACCAGAACTATCTCCATCTGCACTCTGTCTGCTGTTAAATTACGTGATAAATGAATAAGTTAAGGACTAAATGAATAAGTTAAAGACTATGTTGAATGCCTAATTCCATTTTCCACTATTAGAACAGAACATCACAGACTGGGTAACTTACAAACAAAGGAAGCTTATTTGGATTATGATCCTAAAAGCTAGGAAGCCCGAGACTGAGGAGTCACTTCTAGTAGGACTTTCTTCATGCCACAAATGTCTTTACATAATATTGATTCCTACGGTAATCTGATCCAAAACTGGGGACCCACATTCAACTCCTGCACACATCCTCCACACACATATATGCATGCACACATGCACACACACACAAATAACTGTTTTTTAAAAGTAAACTGGAGTTCCTATTTGTGCCCACAAAGCTAGTTTTAATTTAATATTCACAAATACATTGAGGAAATAAGGCTAAATCTATCCATTTTATATTTAAGGAAATGTAAGGCACACAGAGGTGAAAGGACTTTCTAGGTTAACCAGTGCCAAGGGGCAGAGCTCAGATGAGACCACAAGTGCGACAGTTAATACTAATTATCAGGTCGTCAGGATCTAGAGTCACCTAGGAGACAAATTTCTGGTAATGGCATCATTCCATGGGCTGGAATCCCAGAGAGAATGAAACACCAACATTCATCTCTCTCTGCTTCCTGATTATGGACACTATGTGGTCAGGTGCCTCACATTCTTGCCTCTGTGACTTCCCCTCCATGATGGACTGTGTTCCCTGGAACCATAAGCCACAATAGACCCCTCCTTTCTTAAATTGCCTTTGTCACATATTTTGCCTCATGTCTTAGGTAGGGTTACTATTGCTGTGATGAAACATCACAACCAAAATGCAAGTCTGGAGCCAAGGGTTTATTCTGTTTCCACTTCCATATTGCTATTCATCATTGAGGGAAGTCAGCACAGGAACTCACACAGGGCAGGAACAGATACAACACGGATGTGTACTGCTTGCTTCTCTGGCTTGCTCAGCCTGCTTTCTCTAGAGCCCAGGACCACGAGGCCAGGGGTGGCACTGCCCACAATGGGCTGGGACCTCCCCCATCTATCACTAATTAAGAAAATGCTCTACAGGCTTGCCTACAACCTGAATTTATGGAGTCTTTTTTTGGCGGGGGGGGAGGGTTCAAGAGAGAGATTCTCATTATAACCCTAGATGTCCTGGAACTCACTTTATAAAACAAGCTGCCTTCAATACCAAAGATCAGAATGCTTCTGCCTCCCAAGTGCTGGGATTAAAGGCATGTGCCACCACCACCCGACTGGAGGCATTTTCTTAATTGAGGTTCCCTGCTCTCAGATGACTTTAGCTTGTGTCAAGTTGACATACAACATACGACCACCTAGTATATCTCAGTAATGAGAAAAGTAGCCAACATACACAGCCCGACTGCCATGCTACTTCTGCTATGAGAGTCTCTACTGCACCATCCAGTAAAGAAGTGGGCACTATCACGTAGAAGACCAGAGCTACAGTCCTTGTGTGTTGTATTTGGCTGTGAATATCTGGAAGCTTTGTAAAACAAATATGATAATTACTGAAGTATTCATTTTGAATTTGAAAGAGAGTATTCGTTTATCTACACAAAAAGTAAAGTAGTTTTTGGAACTGTGGCCCTCTGTGACTGACATATAGGCGGCACCTGATCATCCCTTCCATTGTGGTTTTTACATAAGAATTTAAAATGCTGTCCAAATGTAGCAAATGATCCTGTGTGGATGCAGATGAATAATGCCTAAAATGTCAAATTATAACAAAATTTTTTAAGAGGCAAAGCTTAGTGAGAGGTCTTCCGACAATGGGGATGGATCTTACAAGGGAACCTTGTTCCCTAGCCGTGAGATGAATGGTTTTGCCATATGGTCCCACAACAATGTGATCATTGCTTCAAGCTCAAAACCAACAAGGCCATCTTACCAAAAACTGAAAACTATAAAACTTTGAGCCAATTAGCCTTGTTTTTAAAGCTCATGGTCTCCAGTATTTTGTCACAGTAGCAGAAAGCTCATGGTCTCCAGTATTTTGTCACAGTAGCAGAAAGCTCATGGTCTCCAGTATTTTGTCACAGTAGCAGAAAGCTGGCAGCACCCATTACATACTGGTGGTGAGTAATGTAAAAGAGGACGGGGCAGGCTTCCTTCATCTTCTGACACATAAAAAAAAAACTGCTGTGTAGAAGAGTATTATTATTAATATAATTTAGAAATAATTTCCGTTTTTTCCTAGACTGCGCTTCTGAGCATACTTTGAAGGCAAGCTGGATTATATATTATGTAACAATCATTACCTTTGGAGACCGCAACCATCTGGGCTCAACACCCTCTTAGAAGAAATGTAAGTATGGCTGCCAAGGCCACACACTATAATCAAAAACAACTGAAAGATATAAAGGAAGAAGAAAAACAGAGAGAATTTCCAAGTACTCAAAGCACTTACAGACAAAAATTTCACACTATTCAAAGGAAGTTAATGCCTTTTTATTCCTGTATTTAACTACAAGAAATAGTTTTTACAAGTATGTTTTTCCTTTCTCTGAATGACGGATGAGCCACCCATGTTCTAGAATTTTGGCCATGTGACCAGCCTTGTAGGGTTCCCTGATTCCAAGCGCCTCTGAGTCCTAATGGAGATTCCTCAAAGAACCACAAAACCAAACCTTTATGAGTCCTTAGGATCAACTCTAGCAAGTTTTGTGACACCATCTACTTTATATGGTGTCAACCCCTTACCCACACATGCCATAGCCCTGTAGGCGGAGACTGTCATTCATTTCCTGACTGCCCACACATGAATAATCACATAGAAATTGTACTAATTACAATACTGTTTGGCCGATATCTCAGGCATATTTCTAGCTAGCTCTTACATCTTAAATTAATCCATTTCTATTATTTTATNTATATATATATATCTGTTTGGATTTCCCACCTAGCTTTACTCTGCTAAGTCATTGGCCCAAATAGCTTTATTCATCGACCAATAAAAGCAACGCATATACAGAAGAGCCTCCTATATCACAGCCCCATTTCTTTTATTTATTAACAAAATGATAAATCAATTCTAGCTGTCACAGAGACTGATAGATTTACTCAGGAAAACTATGAAATATATAAGGTTGAGGGGAAAGTTGGGTTCTCCAAAGCACTTAATGTTGCTCATGTTGTGAGATGGCAACATGCCAAGAAATAATCTTTGTGTGAACTCAGCCTCAAGCTTTCTATAAAGTTTTCTTCAAGAGAAGGGCCATGTTTTCTTCATAGAGGAAAAGAAATGTCCTGCCTGTGCTCTTAGAAGAATATGAACTTGGAGTATTTGAGAGTCAGGAAGGACTGTGCTGCCAGCTAAGTAGTATTTACTAAGCACAGATGACAAATCTGAACTATACCTACAGATAAAAAATGTGTGACAAATTGTAATAAATGGGGGTATGGGCTCCTTCCTTGTTCCATCCCGCCCAGCTAGTGAACACCTGAAATAACCACACAGAAATTGTATTAATTAAATTGCTACATGGCCCATTATCTCTAGCCTCTTATTGGCTAACTCTCACATTTTAATTAACCCATTTCTGTTAATGTGTATCACCACTTGACTGTGGCTTACCAACATCAGTCTAACCAGCATCCATCTTGGAGAGGAGAGCCATGGCATCTGCCACACTGCCTTCTTCCTCCCAGCATCCAGTCCTGTCTTCCCTGCCTATCTAAGTTCTGCCCTATCAAAAGGCCTAGGCAGTTTCTTTATTTGACCAATGAAGCAACACATAGAAAGAAGACCCTCCTACACCATTTCCCCTTTATCTATTTAAACAGAAAAGAAAGGCTTTCATTTTAACATAGTAAAATTACATATAACAAAACAGTTGTCAAGCAATAATTACAGT
>LOEQ01003363.1:136495-150271 GCA_001685075.1 Bramus lutescens
TTTTTTTTTTTTTAAGAAGCAAGCCTTGTCAGTGTTCACAATCAAACAACTTATGCAGACACGGGGAAGCCAATAAAATATGCAAATATTTGATGCCCTGAGACTTCCAGATATCACCTGGGGTGTTTCCTCAAGATAAGAAATCGCAAACCAGAGCTGCAGCCAAAGGGAAACTACCTCTTCAACAGGCTGAATTCCTCTCATAGTATCATCTCTCTGTTTTAAATTTTCCCATATTTTCTTGTCAATCATACACCCAAGCATTTTCCATGGAATCATTATGGCTTACTTTCCCTTGGTCACGTCACCACACATTCTTTGAGAATCTGTTCTTCAGACAACATTCCAATAGAGTCATCTGTGTCATTATTCCTGTTATGCAGGAAGAAAGTACCAAGTTTTATCCACTTGTGCATCCCTATTGGCTAGTTCACTTCCTGATGCATATGGGCTGAGTTCAATTCATTGTATTTTCAAATTTGTTTTTATCTTTTGCAAGACACATGCTTGCCCTTTGCGTTGAGGTTTGAAAACGGAATGTCTGTCTCACACATGAGGAGAGGTGTTGGCCTCCAAGGAAAAGACTGATATATGACCAGCATAGTTTGTAAGACATAGTTGCTTGAAGTTCAGGAAAAATTTTAATTCAAAATAGGGCATAACTGCTCAGGGGGCAGGGCCAAAAAGGATGCTGGAAAGTCCAAATCAGATATTACTGCTTGAGCTTGTCAGGGCAAAGAATAAAGGGGGGAAGCCTGCATGGGAAAGGTCAGAGTGGAGTCACATTGGGTAATCATCCTATGTAGGTCCATCTAAACTGTTAAAAACAGAAGAGTAGAAATGAATGTTGGATTGACAGGAAAAAGCAAGTGATCATCCAGACTTGAGAAGAACAGGAGATCAACATCCAATCCAAGAGCCCAAGGGATCCTGGTTTCTGAAGGGCCACAGAAGAACTTCCTTACTGTTTCTGTTTTCAAATGTTGTGGTACTGAAATAAATCCTGGACACATTTTCCTGTATTTCCATTTTATACTCTCTGTCCATCAAGGTTTGGAAAGAGTAACAGAAATTAGGGAGACAGAGGAACAGTCAATTTCCCTTGCTCCCAGAAGGCATCTAGAAGAAGCATGCTGACCTAGGCACTGGGGGAAGGGGTGTGCCACCGCTGTGTTTTAAAAACTGTTAGTGAATATTCTCATTACTGATTTGAAAATGTTCATTAACTCAAAATGGGTATGTGTCCTGTACAACAGTCTTGCAGTCTTCCAGAGTTTATAATCTAGGGATGGGGAAGGACGGTCTTTTCTGAATAAACGATGAAGGGATGAAGGGAGACAATAAACTCATGCTTTATCTTTGGCATGAGTTATATGTGCTCACTCTATTGCACTGACATCACCTGATCACTGATATCATGTGATCCCTCCCAATACTCGTGTGGGATGAAGGTGTAAAACCATGACCCTCAAAGGTTATCCACAGCCCAGAGAATGTCAGCTAAGCCTCTCGGTTGCAAAAAGAGAGTCATTCTTGTTAGTTGAAGCAAAGAGTTGATCATTCAACTTTAGCTCCTCCAGAAAGCCAGAGAAATAAGCTTATGTTTGAGTTTCCCAAGCCTGCTTCTGGAAGCTCACACATGATGTGATTCCCTTCAACCAAACAACCACCTGCTCTCATGCTTTTTTATATATGAGTCTGATTGGTAAACTCTGCACCATATGTCAGCAATATCTTACCCCCCCCCCAAATAAGGATGCTACTCTAGTTGACTTTCTGTTAATGGAGCAAATCTATGAGGTCATCAACTTATGCAGAGAAAAGCTTATTTCGCTCTCACTTTATGGGTCTTTGGTTGATGGGTCGCATTGCTTGTGGATCTGTGGCAGCACATTATGGTGAGAGTCCATAGGAAGTGAAGCAGCTCACCTCACAGTCAGCCATAAAGAGAGGCAGAGGAAAGAGCCTCTTCAAACACATACTACCAGTGACATAAGGTCTCCCACCAGGTTCCACCACCTCCCAACAGCACCAAGCTGTGTACTAAATTTTTGCATACAGACATTTGAAAGACATTCCAGATCCAAAATACAACAGGTAGGAATAGTAATAGACATATTACTATTTTAATAGTACATTTAACAGACATATTTAATAGTAAAAGACATCAAGACATCTATTTAGAAATTGTTAGGCAGCCTCAATAACAAGATCAATAAGAAGTATGATTCCCACACTGATTTCTCTTCCAGTCTATTGCCACAAAACTAAATGCCTTCTTGTTCTCTGCCCCCAACCCCACTCTGATAAGGAAAGGTTGGGTTTATTTAGCAACTCCTTCACAGTAGGAGTTGTGTCCCTGACCACAATCCACATAGACTGCAAGCTGCAGGTCTGGCCACAGTGCTTTCACCTTTTCGATAACGTGGAAATCCTAAAGGTTAATAGTGGCTCACCACAAACATGAAATTTTCTCAGAAATTCTGACGATGGTCTCTCCTTTTCTACCACTGCCGCTGCTAATGTCTGTGCTCTTCACTTGGTCCTGGGTTCCTGTTACTTACTTGCCATTTATTCTCTTTATAAAAAGCAACTGAAATAAAATCTAGAGAAATTCACCCGCAAGTATTTCTCATACTTTCATGTGTCTATTTTCCATGCTTAACATATCGTAATAAATACAATAAATCATCAGGAAAAATGTCCTCTCATTGTTTTCTGTGAGCGCCACATTATGTGATAGTCACGGACAGTCACTGGGTAGAAAACTTCCAAGAGTTATTCCAAAATTACATGATCTAAGATTTGTCACTTTCTCAGCATGCTTCCGCCCCTACCTAGTGTTTATGAGAAAGCTACCCAAAGGCTGTATGAACTCAGTGCTTACCCACAAGCCCCTCATCTCAGTATCTTGGCCCACTCCAAAATCTACTCCAGAATCATTATCAGCTGCCAAACATTTTCATGACTCTCTGATAAGAACTCCATAAAACGTGAGTAATGAGTCTTCATCAGTAGCAAGATGTGCAACTCGTGATGTAATTCATAGCTCAGTAGCTTTGGGACTTAAATCCTCACCTAGGTCTGGGTTAGGGTAAACTGTCCCTTTTCTCTGATTTCTTCTTTCACATGCAGGTTTCTTCTGGCATAGAATTTTCTAGTCATGGGGAAAGGTTCTACTTCTTGACTTTGGCACCTCTTTGCCATAGTGTGGGTTTTCTACCTTGAGGTTGTCCTCCTTGAGGAACATGACTTGGGCTTATCTTCTGGTTAACCTCATTTGCCTCACATCTCTGTGGAGGAGAATCCAGATGTGCACCTAAACCTTTGCCTTGCATGTCTATACCTACACATGGTACAGTGACTCCTTCCTGTTTGGCACAATGCCCTAGTTGCATCCAACACAGACTCAAATTCATCACCCTGATGAGGCCTCTAACACAGTGGTTCTCAGCCTGTGTGTCTTGACCCCTTTGGGATCAAACAACCTTTTCACAGGGATCTCCCAAGACCTTCGGAAAACACGGATATTTACATTATGCTTCATAACAGTAGCAAGATTACAGTTATAAAGCAGCAATGAAAATAATTTCATGGTTGGGGTCACTACAGTATGAGGAACCGTCTTGAAGGGTCATAGCTTTAGGAAGGTTGAGAACTGCTGTTCTGTGCTCTCCTAAGAACTTTTGTCTTGGTGAACTTTAGTCTTAGAGATCCCAACAACCTCTGACTTCCAGCTATTTTCTCCTATCTGTGATTAGGTCTTTATTTTTAGTGGACTGGTCACATTAAGGACTTTCTAGCCTTCCAAGAGTTCTCAACATTTCACATACACCAGTGTAATGATAATTTCAGTGTTTGCTACAAATCAATAATCTCTTGATCTTAAGTTTCTCTAACACTTCATAATTTACAAAAAAAATACTCTGGTAATCTCATTTAATTCTTGCAAATCTGTCATGGAATTTTACATGTGGGGATACAACAGCTCAGAGAACTGTACTGACCTGTGCAAAATCACAGAACCCAAAATGAAGATGATACAGCTTATATCATACTGGTAAGCTCCATGATGCTCATCCTTGCAGCACAAAGTCAGCATCTCCTTCTACGTTCCCCCAACCCCTCAAAACAACTATCCCACCTCAGGACTCATAGGCACACGGACATTACTTTCTTTAATGCCCCTGCCACTATACTTTAGTGAGAAACCTTTATTTTGTTAATGCCAATCAGTGTGAATGTCTACTCAGAACACCAGGTTAATAAGATTTCTGAAGCTAGAACAGCAAAAACAAAAGGGAAAGTCTAAGTCAATTAGTGCTGCTTGGCATGCAATAAGGAGATGCTGGCAGTCTGTGGAACACTTCAGCCTGTGCCTTCCCAACTCCACCTGCCTCCATATGTCTTCTCCATCTTCTCTGCTTTCTAAGTTTGCACCAGTGGATATAAGACTCCACTGCTTGTTTCTGATATTTTAAAAAGGAAAACTGTTCTCATGCCCCCAAGGCCGGCTCTCCTGCCTGTGGTGGCAAAGTTTGGGGGTGGGGGTGGGGGCAAAGGCATATTTCCCTTACCCTTGCCACCCCATGACAGAGGAGTGAGGGGCGAGGCAGCGCTCCTGCTCTCACTCCTACAGACCCAGCTCACCTGGGCCCCTGCCAACAGGGCCAGCTCTAGCATGCTGCCCAGGCAAGGCACCATGCCTGCTCTCCCTTGCACTGCAGCTGGTAAGGGTCAGGACCAGCTCTCTCCGCTGGTGCTGGAGCAGAAAGTGCTAATTCCCCCACTCTCATGACCTCAGGGCTAGCTCTCCAACCTGTCACAGGCAACAAGGGACAGGAAAGGGAGAAGGTCATCTCTCCCTCTCCCAATCCACCACATGGCAGATGAGAGGGCACCAGAACAGAGGAGCTGGCCCTGTCCCTCATCGAGTGCAGCAATCGGAGAGCTGGCTCCTGGATGGACCAGACCTGCAGATCCAAAGCTACATGATCTTCACGGTAAACAGGGAAACAATAAGGCATCCTGGAAGAGTCCCCGTGAGGACCCAGTATTGGTAGTGTAGCAGACACCAGAGGCCTCAAACCAGACCCTGACTGATGGAAATGAACACTTACAAGTAAAGATGCATGAACCAAAGAATGACTCACTGAGCCACACTTTTAGCTTCCACTCCAAGCTCTTTAAATTTTGTTTTGTTTGTTTAGTTGAGGGTGGGTTTTTTTGTCTTATTTTTAAATTTTGTTTTGTCAGGGAGGTTGCAAGAACAGAGGGTGGAAATGATGGGTTGGGAAGATGAGTAGGATCAGGATGCATGATGAGAAATCCACAAAGAATCAATAAAAAGGTAAAACCTTGTTTTCAACATAACCACTTCAAGGGTGTCTACAAAAAGTTTCCAAGTTTTTGAGTGGTTCTGAAAACTTTTGTTACAGCTCATAAAAGAATTAAGACACTGGTGTAGGAGGTTCTTCTGTTCATGTGTTGCTTTCATTGGTTAATGAATAAAGAAAATGCCTTGGCCTTTTGATAGGGCAGAACTTAGGTAAGCAGGGAAAACAGAACTGAATTCTGGGAGGAAGGAAGCAGAGTCAGAGACGCCATGGATCCTCTGCCTGAGACGGACTCTGGTTAGAACTCTTCCCAGTAAACTACTGTCATGTGGTGATATATAGATTAATAGAAATGGGTTAAATCAAGATGTGAGAGTTAGCCAATAAGAGGCTAAAGCAAATGGGNTTCTTCTGTTCATGTGTTGCTTTCATTGGTTAATGAATAAAGAAAATGCCTTGGCCTTTTGATAGGGCAGAACTTAGGTAAGCAGGGAAAACAGAACTGA
The DNA here is from genome assembly GCA_001685075.1 of Bramus lutescens. NCBI lineage: Eukaryota > Metazoa > Chordata > Mammalia > Rodentia > Cricetidae > Bramus > Bramus lutescens. Next base: position 142,338 of record LOEQ01003363.1, read on the forward strand.
ATTCTGGGAGGAAGGAAGCAGAGTCAGAGACGCCATGGATCCTCTGCCTGAGACGGACTCTGGTTAGAACTCTTCCCAGTAAACTACTGTCATGTGGTGATATATAGATTAATAGAAATGGGTTAAATCAAGATGTGAGAGTTAGCCAATAAGAGGCTAAAGCAAATGGGCCAAGCAGTGCTTTAATTAATACAGTTTCTGTGTGGTTATTTCCGGTGTAAGCTAGCCAGGTGCTGGTATGAACAAGCAGACCCTCCTCCCTGCAACAAGACACACCATGAACTTTAGTTGTATCCCATTGTGTTGGGACATTAACCATCAAAATAAAAGTATATAGCTGTTGGGAGGATTTTTTTTTCTAAAAGCTCAACAAAGGTGAGAGATAAATCTCAAAAAATGTAGCTTTTCTGGTCCACAGTTTCAAAATTTCTATTTAGAGGTTCAAAACTCTATCTGAAGACTATTTTAAAATAAAATTAAGGATTTTTTTAATTCAGTGACAAAATATAAAGTCACAGAAATAAAGAAGTAACTTTACAAACTCTTAAAAGTTGACAACTTCTTGTTCATCTTTGAAGATGGGCATTTTGTTATGTGGCAGTCTAGTAAAGTTTACTTTTTGCACAATGAACAACTAGGAACAAATAATTAACAGTAATGTTAATAGTAATGGAACAATTACAACAGTGTTCTAAAAAATAAGAATATATGGACTTTCCCTCTTGAAATGTCTTGCTGTATATTGTACTGCTCTGACTGGCTATCCCCCCCCACACACACACACATTTGTTTTGTTTTGTTTTTGTTTTGTTTTTTGAGAGACAGGGTTTCTCTGTATAACCTTGGCTGTCCTAGAACTCACTTTGTAGACCAGGCAGACCCTCAAACTCAGAGATCCACCTACCTCTGGCTCCAGAGTGCTGGGATTAAAGGCATGTGCCACCACTGCCCATTGCTCATCTATCTTGTGAGTGTGGAGTAAGGTGCAATACCCATGTGATAAGATGAAAGAGCAGAAACCATTATGGTGTCATGTGATGCTACAACATACAGGTGACTTGAACATGGCCTGCAATACTGCCATAGTAGATCTAACAATCTAAACATTTGCCAGGTGAATAAAGGGTAAGTGGTGTACACGGTGTGATATGCTCCTAGACAAGGCATGATCAACGTTCATTATTTCTAAGCAGGTTTCAACACTTCTCAAGACAGACCCCACAATAAGGCAACTTTATGCAAATGGCTATTTCTTTACAAAGATTAAAAGGGGGACATGGATGTGTGTGGTGCCTGCACCACCTGGAACTGCAGTCAGACAAGGACCTGGGGAGTAAAGAACACACAGAGACACAGGTCACTCTTGAAGCAAGAATGCCAATTTTATTATGTTTCAAGGTAGCTTATATAGTGCTCTCCTTGACTAGTGACCACACCCTAGCTCTTAGGATTTTCTGCTGTAAGCCCACCAGAAACCACTTCCTTGTTGTTATCAGGAACTCATGCGGGTTTTGTGCTCAGAGCAGCTGCAAGCATAGAAAAAGAAGTTGTTTACTACAGCAGGCAATAGGTCATAAAAAGTTCAGGGTCTGAGGGTCTGCAGCTCCCAACAGAAGTGTGAGGGGAAAAAAAAGACTGGGAGGAAGAAAGTCAAACGTTTGCCAAGTTGGTCATTGATGCAGTACCTGAGTGACAACACACTCCTCCAACCCATGTTCATCCTCAAACGGGCCAGATTAACACCTCAGAATTTGATTTAAAGACAGTGTTTTCTCTAAAGAAATAGCCATCAACAATTAGCTTTACCTCTCAGCCACAGTGTGTGGGTTTCATGGTAAGAAGACTGTAAGAAGGGACCATGAGGTGTGCATGTTGGCAAAGGTAAAAGAGACGGAAATGAAAATTTGTCATTTTAACCAACTTCTATGATCAGGAGAGGTCAGATGGTCAACAATTGCTGCTTGGAGTCATCCTCTGACCTCTTTGTACAGGTAAATTAGCCCAGCTAGGGAGAACTCATAAAGACAAAGTCACCATTTTCACTTTGACATAGATTTTTCTTTTAGCCTATTCATTTATTCACTCATTTTCTAGTCACCAAATATGTCCTAATGTTCTACAATGCCAAAATTCTTTGTAAACATTAGAGGTAAAACACTAGACATGATATCTAAGACCTAGAAGGAAAACCAGGCACATGATTTAGTAATTACAATCAATGTCAGGCATGTATTGTAGGCATTATTTAGATTTGGAATAAAGGCAGCCTTCCCAGAGTAAGCAATAAAGCTGTAAAGAGAAGTAGACACTTAAAGAAAATAAAATATTTCAGGCATAATGATCAGAGCAACAATATTGGGGAACTGAAAGTCATTCATTCTGTTTAGGATGTAGGGCTTTACCAGCTGAGGTCAAAGGTGGGTAGACATATTGGGAAAGGAGTCTGGAAAGAGAGGCTGAAGATAGACCAGAAAGCCACAAATATAACTTAGAGATGGTGTATGAAGTATAAGTGGAAATCACCAAAGCAATCATTTAAATAAAATAACTTAATTATTTTCCCCTGAGATAAAGCACTGTCCAAGCTTCCTCCATGATGGACAGTATCCAGCATTTCCACACATTTTGCCTTGTTTCTGCTGTTGTTACTACAAGTGCTCTTTTCTAATTCTTCTCTCCTAAGGTCATCTCGAGGTCTCAAGTTGGCTGTTTTAGCTTTATCTAGTACTTTGCTAGTCAGTCAGGCAAAGAACAAACGAGAAAAGCAGGAGCAGAGTACGTTCTTGAAAGTTAGCCCCACGTTACAGATCTTTTCTAGGTGTTCCACTCTAAATTTTGACTCCTAATTCCATGAATTTAACTTGGCCTTCTGATCATAACTTCTACGAGGGATGTCAGGAAATGTACATTCTTACCTATTCAAGATGGCTTTCCATAATAAAATCACATTTCTGATCATAAAGAAGGAGAAAGGGAGTTTCGTAGCAACTGCTAGCTAGCCACACCAGTTTAACCCTGTGGTCAGTTGTCCACGTTCATCAAGTTAAGAAGCTATAAGCTTGCAATACATGGAGATCATTGTGTTGAGGTACATGTATTCCTTGCATATTCTTTAGCTGTAGAAGGTTTAAAGCATTATTATTATAACTTCACGTGTATGCATGTTTTGCTAATGTGTATATCTGTATACCATGTGTGAGCCTAGTACCCTCAGAGGCTAGAAGATGGCATCAGGTCTCCTGGAGATGGATTTACAAACAATTGCAAGCCACCACATGGGTGCTGGGAATTGAATCCAAGTCTTCTGGAAGAACAAAGAGTACTCTTAACTGCTAAGACATCTCTCTAGTTCCTAACTATACAGTCATATCCTCTCTCTCTCTCTCTCCCTCTCTCTCTCTCTCTCTCTCTCTCATAATAATAATAATAAAGGGATGTTTAACATTATCATTATTTTTATTTTGTGTCTGTTGAGATGTTCATGCAGTTTTTGTCCTCTTGTGGCAATGTGATGTGTGTGTGTGTATTGAATCATCTTTGCATCTCTAGTATAAATGCCTCTTGATCTTAATGAATTTTTCTTTTCTTTTAATGTACTGATAATTCCATTCACTACTTCCTAGTGATAATTTTTTCTTGTGTTCATCCAGAATAAGGACCTGTAATTGTCTTTCCTTATAGTGTCTTTGACTCTGGTATGGGATAATGCTGACTTTATATATAATTTTGGAAGTTTTTCTTCCCTGTTGATTTTTTTTGAAGAGCTGAGAAGCATCAAGGTTATTTCTTTAAATGTTCAATATGATTCCTTATCTGTCTCTGAACATCTCTCTGATGCAATTATTTTTGTTACTGATTCAGTCACATTACTCATGATTTGTATAGCCACACTTTCTATTTCTTAATGATTCAGCCTTGATAAATTAGTTCTTGGAGTTGAAGCATTTGTTTCTGCCATGTTACCCAACTGGTTGTAAGTATACTCATTCACAGTAAGTCTTTATCATCTATTGTATTTCTATGGTTCCTTTTGTAATGGCATCTCTTTCACAGCTGGCCTTGTTTGTCTGAATCTATTAGTTTAGCTAAAGTTTCGACACTTTTTTCGTTTAAATCTATTTTAAAAACTCAGTTTTATTGAAATTTTTTCTTTTTTTGAGGTTTCAATATTTTATTCAAGTTTTAAGTGATGTTAATTACAGTATTTGAAGGGGAGGAGTTAGTTAGTTCCACACAAAACAGACAACTCTATAATATAGCCACTAAACTACTAAAAAATAGAGTGGTGTGACTATAACAGAAGTCAGTTTAGATCCCTAGTGTTGTCATGGTGTGACTGCAATCACCTGCCTAGCTCAGAGCTGGAGATACAGGAAGCTATTTCATACTCTGGTGCGACAGCAATAATAATAATAATGAATTGAAGAAGAGGAGGAGGATGAAGAAGAGAGAAGAGGGGAGGGGAGGGCAGGGGGAGAGGAAAAGAGAAGAGAAACAAAGAAAAGAAAAACCATACCACAACGCAAAGAAAAATTAAGTCCTGAATGACTGGCTGCATATAACCACCCTCTCTACTCTAAAATGGCACAAAAGAAGTTGCTAACCACACCATGAAGACTACTTTTAGTATAAAACAAGTAACTGATGGGCTAGGATGGGAACAGGGCATGACGATCTGTCTAAAACAGTTCCTTTCACATAGGCGTGTACATGCTTGCTTCTCACCAGTTATAATCAGAACACCAAGGCTGCTCAGTAAGTAAGCTCATCTGTGGACTCGATACAGATTCACACAGGGTCAGCACACTCCCAGCTTCCACTTGCAGGCTGCCATCTCTGGAGGGTCACCACAACTCACATCTACAGCTAAAAGGACCTTTCTTTCTATTGCCTTTCTGGTCTATACTTCAGTTATTCTCACTCTGATCCTTATCATTTCCTTATTCTCTAGTTTTTTGGGGGTCTATTATTCAATTAAAATCATTCTTTTAAATATAAGCATTTATAGCTATAAATTTTCCTCTTATTAATTGAATTGCTTTTGCTATATCCTGTAATTATGTTTCTATTTTCATTTGCCTCAAGATTTTTAAAATTTGCTTTCTGATTTCTTCTTTGACCCATTTGGATTTCCATGAACATATCCTTTAATTTGCACACACTTGTCTATTTTCCGTTTCTCCTCCTGATAATTCACTCTAATATGATACCATTATGACTAGAATTATGGGATCTCTGATTTCCATCTCTTAAATTGAGAAAGTCTTCTTTTGTCCCTAATATCTAATATACATTCTATCTTATATTTTCCTACTGGAGATGAAACGGCTTGTGAAACTGGCATTATGCCCAGACTCTGGACCCCTAAAGATCACCAAGAGAACAAATCCAATGCAAAATCAAAGAGTCTCTTTTTTACTCTTCCTGCATGCTGGAGCTGACCATCCTATACAAAGGCAAGATGCACATACTGAGAAGGAGGTGGAGGCTTCTTTCAAGTCTTACTAAGTGAAGTGCCTAAGGAAGTTAGGTCGCTTTAGATACAACTGACTTAAGCAAGTGGCAACCATATTAGTACATTCTAATTGTCTAGGGCTAGTCAGGGGTTGGTTAAGGCTACAGTTTTCCATTTTGGGGCAGGCCTAGGACCAGGCCCTGTCCTTGAGCTACTGTGGAGGCTGGTTCAGGCCTGGCCTGGCCTAGTACTGCATGCAGCAGGCCTCCTCCTTGCTGTTGGGGGTGTTGGAGATTGACTGTCCTTTATCCAAGGCTTTTCCTTGTTTGTCTCAGGAAATTGAAACTGAGACTTGTTCTCTGAGAGAAGACTGGGCAGCCTGTTATGGCATCTGCTTGATCCTAACACTGGTTTAGTCCCTTGTTTTAAAGTTTAGCTCAGGTGCAATGTTTCTGTCTTAATTTTGTGTCTAGATGATCAATTCACTGCTGAAAGGGAGGTGCTAAAGTTCTAAACTACTATTGCACTGTTCTCCATCTAGACACATTAATATCTGCTTAGATTATCTATTAGTTGCTCCTATCTTGAGTATAATTCTTGTCTCTTTATGTGTTGATAGCTGAAATATTAAAGCAGAATGAAAGTAATTAAATTAGGAATGCTCTTAATACCATGATAATCATGTACAAATCACTTACATCCTTTACATAAACTCAAAATAAAAAACTATCAAATATAACTATAGCTTCATTGTCTAATAACATTCTTTGTCTGCTTTCTAAGTTTTTTACTTAATGTCTACTTTTTCAGTATAATTATATATACTCCTCTCTTTTGGTTACCACTATAAGGAATGTGTGTGTGTGTGTGTGTGTGTGTGTGTGTGTGTCCATCCGTGTGTGTCCATGTGTGTGTATTGAGACAGGGTCTTACTATAGAGCCCTGGCTGGCCTGGAATTCACTAATAGAACAGGCTGGCCTTGACCTCACAAATATCCAAATGAGGTCTACCTCTGCCTCCCAAGTGAATCCTGGGATTAAAAAGCATGGGTCATGATGCCCAGCATATATTTTATATACCTTTATAGTCTATGTGTGTCCTAAAAGCCAACATCAATCTCTTGTAGATATTGCACAAGGCTTTGTTGTGGTGAGTTGATTTGGCATAGTTTATTATCAACTTAGCCTTTCTCTGTTGGTTTGAGAATTGAATCTATACACTTTATATGTTGTTAATGTCAGTTAAGGACATACTATTGTCATTTGATTAGTTGCATTCTAGATACACCAAACCTTTTACTTCTCCTATCTTTCCTTGACATCTTCCTTTGTAGTGAGGTGTAGGCAGAGACTGCTTGTTTGTCTCCTGGCTGCCCAGACCTGAATAATCACACAAAAACTATATTAATTACAATACTAGTTGGCCAATAGTTTAGTCATATTCCTTGATAGCTCTTACATCTTGATTTATTAGAAATACCAATTTCTCTTCATCTATGTATTGCCACAAGGCTGTGGCCTACCTGTAAGGTTTCATCAAGTGTCTGTCTCCTTTGACAGCTGCTAGACCCTCATGTACAGGCATTTGCAGGGTGACCACTACTCCAAGGATCAAAAACCAACATGTACACTGTAATGATCACAGAATCAAGACCTAACATTGGTCATACACAGAGTTTGGAGGGCAGTTGTGGTGATGGCTTTGGTGTTTGAGATGGAGGCATGGATCATATGTCTATGAAGCCACGGTCCAGAGCTCATGCCTAGTTACGAGGAGGAAAGTAGTTGCAGCATCCAGGGTTAAAGCAGCATAACAGAGGCCTCTTTTACTACAGATAATGCAGCACCATCTCCTTCTCCACAGGTCCATGGGGGTGGTAGTTATTGATACCCCAACGACAAAATCTGTCAGTGTCCTCTGCCCAGCACATACCAAGGAACAATGGTGGCAGGGTCCTGTGGCTCAAACTGATATTCTCAACTTTTCGTGGTTCCTCATTGATTCCAAATGTCTCAAGTATGCTTTCTCCAGCATTTCTCTCCCTTATTCTCCAGTTTTCTACCATCTTTCTGAACATACTTATTAGACCTTTCAGCCCTCTGAGGAATATTTTCCTTTGTTGAAAGCTGGCTAATTGCTACCATTAATGACCTTTTTTTTTTAAGGAAAGTGAAAACAACAACTTCTACCCTGCCATCTAGTTAGTGTTACTTCCCTTGAATTTTAAATAAGAAAACAGAAGCCATTTAATAACAATGTAGGAGATACCATCTTCATATTCTGATGTAGGAGTCTCTTCTATCTATCTGTTGCTTTCATTGGTGAATTAATAAAGAAAACTGCTTGGCTTGATAGGTCAGAACATAGGTAGGAGAGGAAGACAGAACAGAATGCTGGGAGAAAGAAAGCAGAGTCAGGCATACCCCATGAGTCTCCTCTCCAAGACGGACGCTGGTTAGAATCTTCCCGGTAAGCCAC
>LOEQ01003363.1:150319-166439 GCA_001685075.1 Bramus lutescens
GAATTAGTCAATAAGAGGCTAGAACTAATGGGCCAGGCAGTGTTTAAATGAATATAATTTGTGTGTTGTTGTTTCCTAGGCTAAGCTAGCTGTGCAGGAGCCGAGCGGGACAAAAAGCAGGCCTGCTTAGCCATCACTACAATATTCATAAATTTTAACTTTCTATGCTTCTTTTACAAGTACCTAGTGTGTGTGAAATAAACTCTTTCAGGGTAGAGACTGTGGGTTTTACAAGCAGTAACTACAAATATTAAATGCTGAAAATGTCACAAACTATTACTTGTTCTCAACGTTCCATCGAATCCTCACAGTGACCCTGGGAGAAGCTTCTCTCTTCTTATTTGCACTATGTCACAGACTGGCATTTGGTAAGAAACCCACAATTGTGTGATTAAGCAAAGGATTCAGTTGATAAGTGGAAGTAAAAGCAAATCCCAACTTGAATACACACCAAATCATGGGACCTTTCTACCAACTATATTGTGCTGCCTGAAGAAAAAAACACTTAAATCTGAGGGGAATGCACCAGATGAAGAGGAATAAGAATAAAGTAATCCCATACTAGCTCCAAATAGGGTATAATAAGGGGTTCTTTATTTAAGGGGATACTCACAGCTTACAACGGGGAACAGGAACAGAATCCAGCATCCAAGTGTGAGAGCAGGGGGAGAGAGAGAAGGGGGGGAGAGGGAGAGAGAGAGAAAGCTCAGTGGGCATGTGCCTTTTGGTACCCAAAGCCATACCCAACCTGGTCCAGCCTCTCAAAGGCCATTGGCTGAAGGAGGTTCCCCATCATAAATCTTGCTGTGTGTTCCAGACTGGACTTTCCATCCTCCTGCCTCTTGCTTCCTGAGTATTAGGATTATAAACCTATATCGCCACATCTGGCCCTCTCCCACCTCCCTAATCTCTCAGATGCACTAGATCAGGTAGAAGGAATAGGTGCATCTTAAAGAAATTAAATAAATATCTGCTTAAATAAGTTAATTTGAACTTTTGAGCTAGTCATCTTTTTGTCACTATAACAAATGGTCAATTTAAGTTAACTTAAAAGAAAAGGTTGCTTTGGTTCACTTTTTCAGAGGTTTCAGCCCTTGTTCAGGTGGCCCCAACGCTTTGGAGCTGATGCCAAGGCAGTCTATCACAGCAAGAGCGCATGACAAAGCAAAAACATTCACTTTGTGAAAGGAAAGTGAAAAAAAAAAAGTGAGGGCTACGATCCCACCATTCCCCCTGTGCTAGATAGTTTTATGTCAACTTGACACAGGCTAGAGATATCTGAGAGGAGGGAACCACAAATTAAGAAAATGCCTCCCTAAGATCAGGCTGTAGGCAAGCCTGTAAGGCATTTTCTTAATTAGTGATTGATGGAGAGGGCCCAGCCCATTGTGTGTAGGATAATCCCTGGTTGGGTGGGCCTGGGTTCTATAAGAAAGCAGGCTGTGCAAGTAATGAGGAGCAAGCTAGTAAACATGGCCTCTGCATCAGCTCCTACCTCCAGTTTCCTGCCCTGTTTGAGTTCCTGTCCTGACTTCCTTAGACAATAAACAGTGATATGGACGTGTAAACCAAAACCCTTTCCTTCCCAACTTTATTTTTGGTCATGGTGTTTCAACATAGCAATAGAAACCCTAAGACACCCTTCAACTGGACACACCCTCATGACTTCAGACTCTCCCATGAGGCACCATTATCTCCTAAAAGTTCCACCAATAGCATTATTGCAGGGAATGGGCATTTAACTCATGGATCTTTGGGGAGCCATTCACAATCCATACCTTAAATCTTAAAAAGCTCAAATGTGAATCTGAATTCATTAAAGCTACTTGCATCAACTTTTTGTTGATTTCCTTTCTTTCTACACCTACTTTATCCTTTACTTTCCCTCCATCATAGTCCCTTGTTCCTTTCCCCATGCTCACATAGCTGCTGAGAAGAACTGATGTTACTGAGGTAGGCGTGGTGCACATTGTTCTTACTCACTTGAGAATTTCTGGCAGTACTCTCCAGAAGAGCATGGCTTATTATAACTTGGGAGAGGTTCCTGACTTAAGTCTCTGGTGACAACAGTCAGTTCAGACCAGAACTTCTTATAACATGTGGATCTAGACGCAACTGTCTGCATGTCTAGACTTAGATTAATTTGGAATAGTGTTTCTTTCTTTTTTTTTTTTTCCTCCAGACTCCTGGAGATTTTGTTTCTCTTCCAGAAAAATTCCTGTTGACTATTACATGAGTTATGTTTTTACTTGACACTAGAATAGTGTGGAAGTCAGCCAAGGTAAGAGGAAATTCTGCTTTTGATCTAGTCTAACACCAGCTGCCTTAGCTCCTCTCACAAATGTCTTCCGATTGTAAGCTTATGGCTTATGTGCGACTCGGAATGCATCCACATCTTCCTCATGTCTTACATAAGGCACTGTACCCTATGCATAGAGGGGTTGTAGCAGGTACTAGTAATGATGCAATTGCTCTCCTTGTGTGTAGATAATTGTGGTTTATGAAGCTTGTCTTACAAATGTATATTTAAGAACTAACCAGCTTTGGAAAATGGAAAAATTACAGGCCCCCAGGGAGCTATTTCATGCTACCAGTAAGAACAAAGTAATCCCCAGGGTAAGATCTGGATTTTCACAAGGGAATTTTACTATTTAATGATAAACTCCTATTAATGAGGATACTCACACTCCAGATATTTCATTATATTGGGAAAAAAGAAATAAAGGCCCTGCATGAGAATCTTTTATTAACATGTCATTATATTGACCACTCAGGGTCAGTATGCAGTATGTCTGTTCAATGCGTAGTTCCAATTTTTTATTATAGCATCTATAATCTTTCATTTATAATACTAGTTTCAGTCTTAGAAGATTTATATCCTCTTATATATCAAGTCTTCTCTGCTTAGTTTCAGTGCTCTCACTTTTTCTTGAACAATGGACCCACACAGACAAGTTGGAACCCATACTGAACTTCCAGCTTGAGACCTTCAGACTTGCAGAAGGAATTAGGCCCCTGTCCTGAAAAGGTACACACACCTGGACGTGACTTGGGGAAGCTGAGAACTGAGATAGGGAAGCTGCATAAGCCAGATGGGTTCAGGTAGCTAGGAGAGCTGGGTTCAGATGTTGCTTCATGACAACAGGATGAGCCAACAGCAATAGGCTTGGTTGGCACTTACCTTTACACTAACAACATGGCCGCCCTTTTCTTTATACTTCCAATCTCAGGCAGAGTTCTACTGTGAAATAACCCTTCTGTGAAGATGTGTCTTTGGCAAGGCACCTCCTGATGGGTTTTATAAAAGAGATGACTGGCCAATAGATGGGCAGGAATTTATTAGGCAGGAGAACTAGACTAGGAGGATGCTGGGAAGAAGAAGGGTTGGGGTCTCAGAGGGAACCAGCCAGATGCAGAGGAAGCAGGAGATGAGCCACAAACAGAAGATAGAACACACATCAAATATGCGTTAAGTTGTAAAAGCTAGTTTAAAACCTAAGCTATAGACTGATCATTTATAATTAATATTAAGTCTCTGTGTGATTATTTGGAGAGCTGGCAGTCCTGATGAAAAACTCTGCCTACAGAGTTCTACCTATAACTATCAGATAGAAATAATTCTAGGAGTAGGATTTCCATTTTAGCTAACTTATACTAGTACAAAACCACCACATTTCTGCATTTATCACCTTGGCATCAATACACAGATCTTTAATTAGATTTAACTTTCAACTAACTACAATAGTGGACTGGTGCTTATACTCAATGAGGCAAGTGTCTCCTAAGTAAACAAGGCCATGTTAGTTTTCTCTCCAGATAAGAAACATGAATTTACCCATCTTCAGATGGTGTTTTTTTTCCTTTTATCTGACTTATAGCCATTCTTTGATATCCTGTAACTTATACTGCAAACTATAAATTTAGTTCCATTCACTTCATGTTATATTAGATGCAAACAAATTGGAGAGTTGAAGGAAAGCAGCAATTAATACTCAAACATAAGCATAGTCATATTGAAATAATGAAACTATACTAATAATAACAAATCTTTATGTCCAAAATTGACTTTAGTGTATTAGGTGGTATTTTGAACTTCTTCTCCCTTTTTTCTACTCTTATCTCATTGGTAATGTTTCACAGAACTGATTTCATCTCTTCTTGAAGACTTGACTTAAATTATCTTCTTTTTTCTTCCTAATTTATAGTAGCTAACTTAATTTTTTTCTCTTAACATTCTGATGTTCTTCTTTCAAGATGGATATTTGTGTGTGTGTGTGTGTGTGTGTGACAGAGAGAGAGAGAGAGAGAGAGAGATTTATTTTTTTAGATGGGGTCTCGCTGTGTAGTTCTGACTGGCCTGGAACTCCCTTTATAGACCAGGGTGATCTTGAACTCATAGCAATTCACCTGCTTCTGCCTCCTCTATGCTGGTTTTAAAGGCAAGCTTATTTCTATTTCTCTGTACCTCTGAAAACATTATTTTGAATGAACAAATAAATTCCTTCTTTTTTTTTAACCACATGCGTGTATCGATCACCAAGTGCCATTAGCTTTTTGTTCTTCGTATGTCTCAGATCCTCTTCTCTCTTTCCAGTCATCAGCACTCAGCTTTTTATCAATCATCTATCCCTTAGCTTCTCTCTACTTGATCTCATATTATGCTCTGTCTTAGTTAGAGTGTCTATAGCTATGAAGAGACACCATGACCACAGTATCTTCTTATTTATTTTATTTATTTTTTAAAGATTTACTTTTATTTTATGTATATTGGTATACCACCTGCCTGTGTATCTGTGTGAGGGTGTCAGATCCCTTGGAACTGGAGTTACAGACAGTTGTAAGCTGCCATGCGGGTGCTGGGAATTGAACCTGGGTCCTCTGGAAGAGCAAGCAGTGCTCTTAACCACTGAGCCATCTTTCCAGCCCAACTACAGCAACTCTTATAAAAGAAAACCTTTAATTGGGGCTGATTTACAGTCTCAGAGGTTTAGTCCATTATCATCATGGTGGAGAATATGACAGCATACAGGTAGACATGGTGCTGGAGAAGAGGTTAAGAGTTCTATATCTTGAACCTCAGGCAGCAGAAGTGAATGCCATACTAGACCTAGCTCAAGCATCTGAGATCTCCAAGTCAAGCCCCTAATGGCACACTTCCTCCAACAAGACCATACCTACTCCAAAAAGACCATAGCTCCCAACAGTGCCACTCCCTATGGACCAGCTATTCAAACACATGAGTCTATGGGGGCCATTTATATTCAAACCACCACATGCAGTATATTCAACACTTAGTGAGAACAAATTGTCATAACATCTTTATATTTCCAGAATATAACACAGTTGGCATGCCAGTACATGAAGCAGGAATTTAAAAGTATCTATAGAGGAATACAATATCATCAGTTACATAAAAGATGCATTAAGAAATCTACTGATTCTAACTCTGGGTATTTTTATCAATTCAATACCCTAAGCTGAAAACTCATAGATGAAATAATTCTTGAACTTTCAAATGTTTACTTTCCAAATAATAATAATATAGTGTATTTGACCACTATTTAATGAAGTTTAACTGTACATTAAATAAGAAGAATTAATTACTCATTGAAAAGAAATGTGTCAGCATAAATGGTCAAGAGTTTAAAATAGTATGAACATGCTTTAAGAAAATGAAAATAATAATAATAGAAAATAAAATAATTTAATGTTTTATTAATGCTATTTATTTAATAGAATAATTTTGGGGGTATTTAGGGGGTTGGTTTGGGGAAGGACAGTTTTCAAGGCAGTGTTCTCTACATATAGCCTTGGCTGTCCTGGAACTCTCTTTGTAGACCAGGTTGGCCTCAAACTCACAGATATCTACTTGCCTCTGCCTCCCAAGTACTGGTATTAAAGATGTGTACCACCATGCCCATCTGGAATAATGTTTTAAATGCATCTAGACATTGTATGTATGCTAAGAGTAGGATTGGTAATAGATGTAATGGCACAAATATTTGATCTTGTGAATAAAAGGAGACCAATAGCTAAATTACATTTCCTTAAAGAAATAAAATTCCACTGAATTATAGTACAATAGGAAAATTAATCTATGTTAATTAACTACTGGTTGATTTTAAATGATTAATAAGGTTTTCACAAGTTTAAAAGCTCTAGTTGTCTTGAATGGTCGTAGGTTACAGAAATTTGTATCGTAAAACCATTATAAAAGTAGAATATGTTACTATATCTTAAAATTACAAAGACAGTGTGTTTCTCTACTAAGAAATAGTTCATCCTAAATAAAGTCGGCCACTGGACTAAAAGGCTCTTTTGTGGACATTCCTTGCTAACATTTCTATAATCTATATCAACTATTTTTAATTTTGTTATTCTAATTATAAGCTCAAACCTCAAAAACCTAAAAAGGTCAAGACAGCATGAATGAGGAAGAAAAGCAAAAGGTCTTCCCTCTATCAACAAGAAAGAGAATGTATATATATAAAAAATCATATTCCCAAGCTTGATAAGATTCCCTAAAGGAAACCCGCTTGCCATTTTGCTTAGGCTGATACCACTCTGACCTCCCCCTGTAGACAGGCCTCAAGATGAATAAAATCGACCCATTCTGTTAGCCAGACTTAGCTGCCGGCCCCTGTTTACACATGTACCAGAGGCAGAGCTTCACACTTGCAAGGGCCGTGGAATCGTCAGCTGCTGTGGAGTGTAATCTGGACAAGGGCCGTGGAATCGTCAGCTACGGTGGAGTGTAAGCTTCACGTACAGCTCCACACTTTTGCCTGCAGCAGCCTGCCGAGTTCTTCTCACAGGCTTCCAGTAGTAAAGCTGGAATGCTGGACTTTCTCATAGAAAAGATTTCTCATAGGAAACAGAGCTGGAATTTGTCATTGGGAAGCGATTTTACATAGATTTAAGCACAGTGATCCAAAGAAAGGTGCTCAGGCGAAGAAGGACCTTTCCACTCCAGTGTCTGAGCAGTAACCATGTGGGGAAGGGGAACGTTTTTTTAAAATAAAATCTTTTGTGCCAAATGAGGATTTTTGTGGAGTTCCTAGAACACTGCAGGTTTACATTTGGGAAAAGTCAAAAGGCATAGTTAGTACAAGGCTTAGCCCTTCAGCAAGGTTCATTGATATTTAGCGCTCTTATTTGAAATATGTCCATGAAAAAGAATGTTGTCTCTGTGTTGATAACATTTATAGTAAATTGTACGGAGTTCATAATTTTGGTCTGACAATGAATTCAACTAGACTCTAGTGTGAAACGTCTCTTTTTAAATTTATTTTATTTTTTAAGATGTATTTTTATTTTATGTGCACTAGTGTCTCCTCTGCATATGTGTCTGTGTGAGGGTGTCAGGTCCCCTGCAACTGGAGTCACAGCCAGTTGAGAGCTGCCATGTGGGTGCTAGGAATTAAATCTAGGTCCTCTGGATGGGCAGCCAGTGCTCTTAACTGCTGAACCATCTTTCCAGCCCCTGAAACGCCTCTTTTGCTCCCCACGTTTGCTAATTACCCCCATTCTGCTCTCTTGACTCAAAATAATACTTCAGCTTTCTAAATTTTCATATTCTTGGTCCTCAGGCAGCTCTTTGTCTCTCTCTGTTTCAGGTGCTGCACCCTGACTCCTCCTCAGTCAAAACTAAATGACCCCATCTCCCAAAGTCTGGATGTACCCTCAAATCAGCTTATTAGGAGTCTGGTGAGAGATTAAGCACTAGTAAACCTCCACGTAGCTTTCTCCTAGCTCTCGTTTGTAGTTCATGGCACCTTTCTAGGCTTTGATACCATAGAGTACATAACTTCAGTAACTACCATGTTGGGTTATTAGGAATTTTGAGAGAGACTCCAACCACATACTTAGTATGTAACGGGGACACTATGGGAATAAAAATTTTGAAAGTGTATCCTCAAACTGAGTTTTTTTTTTTAAACAGGATATGCTGCATTCAGTAGTGTGTATGTGGGAATGTTTGAAATCCCATGGGATGGTGTAGCAGCCATCGTCTACTGAAAGCCACACAGCCTGCTCTGTATTAACCAAACAGTCTGAATGTAAGAAGATCTGAATATCTTATTATTGTCAATAACGATAAACTTGTCTGCTAGGCCACTTTCTTTTCCTTTTTCTCATCTAGCAAAAAATAGCTCAGTGCTTTTCAATTGACAGAAAATAAAATACTTAAAGTAATTTTAAGTCAAAATGAAAAACAGAATATTGGCAAGAACTTACATTTTTCCCCAGCTTCAGTAAATTCTCTTTACTGGAAAACTTTCAGCACCACATTCTAGGGTATGGCTAACATCTTTTCAGTTATAGTAATCTGAATGTAATTGGTCCCCATAGTCTCCTAGGGGGTGGCACTGTTAGGAGGCGTGGTTTTGTTGGAAGAGGTATGATCTTGTTGGAGGAAGTATGTCACCATGAGGGTGGACTTTGAGGTTTCCTATGCTCAGAATACTGCCCAGTGTCTCAATCAACTTCCTGTTTCCTTCAAGAAGTAGGACTCTCAGCTATTTCTCCAGCATCATGTCTGCCTGCATGCTGCCATGCTCCCTGTCATGATGATAATGGACTGGTCCTCTGAAACTATAAGCTGCCACCTCAGTTAAATGTTTTTCTTTTTAAGAGTTGCCATAGTCATAATGTCTCTTTACAACAATAAATAGTCTGAGAAGCCTTGAGATCCTGTCTCCTCCTGCTTTATCACTTCCACTCCCCACCTCCAGAGTGCTGGGATTAAAGGTATGAGACTCCCAAGTGCTGGTATTAATGGTGTGTGCTACCACTGTCTGACTTCCAGGTTAACTAATGGCTTGCTCTACCCTCTAATCTCCAGGAAAGTTTTATTTGTCAGAACACAAACAAAATATCACACAACCTGTACCACACAACAAATGTGAAGTTTGCAAACTTCATTGTGTCCTGGCAACTACAACTGTATTGATCCTGGCAATTGTCATTATAATTTGTTTCTGATTAAGGAATAAAAAGTCTGATTACTCTCAGTAAAATAGTCACAGCCTTATTCTTTGATGGGGGATGTCCATCTGTATATGTCTTGTTTTTATTGGCTAATGAATAAAGCTGCTTTGGCCTATGGCGGGGCAGAATATAGTCAGGCCAGAAGAAATAAAAAGGAGAGAGGAGGTGGAGTCAGGGAGACACCACATAGCTGTCAAAGAAGAAGGATACCCTGGAACCTTAGGAACCTTACTGGTAGGGCACAGCCTTGTGGCAATACACAAATTGGTAGAAATGGATTAATTTAAGATGTAAGAGCTAGCTAGGAATATGCTTGAGACACTGGCCAAACACTGTTGTAATTAATACAGTTTCTGTGTGATTATTTGTGTCTGAGTGGCCAGGAAACAAATGAGCAGTCTCAGCTTACAAGTCTTACTGTGCCCCCTCCAATCTAAGCCTGGCTTCGTTATTTATGACCATATCAGGTGACCTTGACCAGGTAAGTGAGTGAGGGGGCTTACACCTGCCTTTCTAGATGTAGAACCCTCTGTTACCACTCTAACACCATGTTTGCCTGTGTGCCACCATGCTTCCTGCCATGACAATGGACTTTAGCACCAATTAAATGCTTCCCTTTATAAGAATTATTGTAGTTATGGTATCTCTTCATAGCAATGAAACCTTAACTAGGATATTTGTGGAGGCTGCTCATTCATTTTCCAGCAGTCCAGACCTGAAATAATCACTCAGAAACTATATTAATTAAATCACTGCCTGGTCAATCATTTAAGTGTATTGCTAGCCAGCTCTTATATCTTAAAATAACCCATTTCTATTCATCTGTGTTTTACCACATAGTTATGGCCTACTGGTAAGGTTCCGTCTGGCGTCTGAAGTCTGTCTCCTGCAATGGCTACATAGCTTCTCCCTGACTCTGCCTACTATCTCCTCCTCTATCTGCTTGGAATTCCTGCCTTGCCCTATTATGCTAAGCCACTGGCCCAAACAGCTTTATTTATTAGCCAATAAAAGCAACACATATACAGAAGGACTTCCCACACCACTAAGACATGTATTAATACCTTCATTTGATAGACGAGGAAAAAAAATTTCAGAGTGATTAGAATAAAATTTGCCAAAATCACTCAGCTATTAAACAAGAGTCTTTAAAGCTGTATTCTCAATACTGTGCTTTCTCCATTTTCTGCCTTGTTTTGTTTACACATTTTGCCTATTCATTGAATAATGTGTATCAAATTAGACCTCTGAAGTAGGCCTTGTGAGCACTTACTGCAATAGTACAAAATAGGATTAATAGGGCGAATAAGTGAAACCATAATCAATGGTCTGAAGAAAGGGTGAAGGAGGGAAGATGGTAGATTCAGGAATGATTATGATGCCTTTGGTCAACACCACGGACCAGGAGGATGAGCTTAGCTAGGAAGGCAGATCTTTCTATAGTGAACATGCTGTGAGAAGTGCTCACTCCATCCACACAGAGATGCTCATGAAGGCCAGAGGTACAGAGCTTAAGAGCATGCTCTTTGGTGTCAGTATCTTTGGTCCTGAATTTGCGCACTTTAGGCAAATTTACCTGAGGGTCTCTAGTTCTTGTGTTTAAAACAGGAATCATAGTAATGCCTACCTAAAAGAGTTACTGGGAATACAGAATTAAACAGGTTTTAGAAGATGGCTAATACAATGCCTAGAATAGGTTGAGTACTCAATATGTGAGAGTTTGTTTGTTTATTAATAATGAAAATATCATTACATAATTACAATGATAGATCTTGAAAAAACTGAGAAAGAAGAACATTCCTGGAGAGAAAAACTGTCCCCTCGCTGGAGATGGTTACTAGCATGCCAAAAATCAAAACTGTACTGTTGCTTTATTGTTCAAAGCATAGAGAAAGTTCTCAGTGTTTAAATATTGGAACCAGATCATGGCTTGTTGAGTTCCTAATGGTGGTCTTTGTCACAGAGGGGAAAGGAGACTGTGCGGTCCTAGACTACATCAGTGCCAGAGCAGTGGACAGAGAAAGAGTGTAAAAACCAAGAAAGGCAGAGGGTAGAAAAGGCAGGCTGGGGGAAGGGAAGAAGAGATGAGGAAAGGGGAGGAGAAAGGAGGAGAGAAGGAAAGGCAAAGGGAAATAAAGAGAAGGGGAGAGTAAGAAAGGGGAAGGGAGGAGGGGGGAGGGAAGGGNGGGGAGAGGGGGGAGGGAGGAGAGGGGGAGAAGAAAAAGAAAGAGAAAAGGGGAAGGGAAGGGGAGTCCAAAGAAGCTAAGGCTAAAGAGCACTTATGGAAGAGAGAGTCATAAATATCAAGGTGGCACCAAGATTCCTATGGCCATACTATGTCACAAAAGCCACTCATACTTGTGACCTCCTTTTGAGACAGCAAGTAATTGCTACCAGGCAGAGGGGATCTAATTCTCAGATTATCCAGGGCTAGACATGAGATGAAAAGCCCTGCATGCTTGAAAGGACCCTGCATATCAAGGGCCCTGACTTCCAGCTCAGCCATCCCCTGGACAGAGGCAGGTAAGGAAACTAGAAAGTTTGCCCCTCCTCATGCTTATGAGGAATTAGCTAATCAGGATATGTTGAAAAGAAACACAAAGAAAAACAACACTCTAACCACCAGTGGATTCTAAGGTCTTTTATTCTATCCATGTAAACACCAACAGTATTATTATCTATATTGTTAACATTAATATTTATACTCTCTGAGAGTCAGGAAAGAACTGAATACAAAATTATGGCTTAAAACCAGAAAAACACCTGATAAGCTTAAGAACATATTATGATTGACATTCCAAAACTGACTTAATACAGTGTGTAGTTACAGATAATATCTTAAAAATTAAAGGAATTTTTTACCTTCATTAAGAAAAAAAGATTCCTCCCTATATCATCCTGTAAACAATGCCATTAGATAACAGTAGGTAACTTTTCAGGACGGAGTTATCAAGAAAACTAAGGGAGAATATGTAGCTTACAAAGAGCAGAAAAAAGAACAAAGAACTAAAACCAACCCCCCCACACACACACAAAAAAAAATACAGCTTCCATTCAGTCAAAGAGAAAGTTACCCAGCACAGAGACATTTAGCATGTGGCATATCCTAAGCTAATGTTATGAACATAATGTTCCAAACTGTTAGACATTTCATGTTTTTTTGGTCAGGTTACTAGGGGAAGCAGAATGCAGAAATAGAATGCCATTTGTCCAAGGTCACTTGCTTTGTGACTGAGTCAAATTTAGATTTCCTGGCTCCTGTTTTCTCACTCAGTTCCCATTCCATGAATCTCTTCTTTGTGTAAAGTACAGGGTTAATTATTCCTTTGGAGGAATTGATAAGGGAACTGAGACACAGACCACACATGGAGGCAGGTAGATGATTGAGTCTGGCACATGCTCACAGTATCCCAGAGTGGTTTACAGAGGCCAGTACAAAAGGAGCAGGCCAGATGTGCTCCAGGTGAGGGAGATTCCAGAGCAGAGGCCATGGCACTCAAGACAACAACCAACAGAACAGTGATACTTAGACTAGGCCTGTGCACTGCACATCCATAAAAATAGACAGACTTAAATCCCAAACTTAAAAAGCAAAACATCCATTTTCTTAAATATTAGCCCACAGTTATAAACAATTGCTTTTTCAACTATCACTTATTAGGTAAGAACAACTTTACTAAACATAGTCAATAACCAAAACTAAATACACACACACATAAATCTCCTGAGTCACCAAGACAAAGATCACAGAATATTTTACCCCAAGTAATTTGTGTAAAACATTCAGCCCAATGTGTGGCCCACAGTAGGCTTTCCAGTAGTAATACCTATGGTTTTCTGATACTCAGACTCTTTTATGTAGCATTTTTATTCAACTTCTTTTCATAACAGATTGAAATAGAGTGGGAATATAATTATAGATAGACACTTAAGAGAAAATATAAAATTATCAGACAAAAAAAATCCAAATATAACTGAGCTAGCTTACTTAGTACAAAGATTAATAGACTTCAAACTTCCTAGAGGTTCAAGAGATAACTGCTTTGTTGTAACACAGGGTAATCCTTAGGGGGATACAGAATCATCTAGAGAGATTTTGTGATGTGTTGTATCTGCTATTGAAAAAGGCTGGAAAATACTACAATGTGAAAATTTATATGGAAGTTTTGGAAGAGAGAACTTATAAACCAGTCCTCAGACTGAAAATCCTCATCTTGAGACATCCAGTTCACTATTATTCTGTATATTAAAAATAATCTTAGGGGTTAACTATTCCATCACTGATGAGGTTTTCTTGGGTGGAATCATAGACCCATGAGAGTTCTTCAAAGGGAGTTTTCTATTATATGTGTTTGGAGGCCAAGAAAGAAATGCGACAACAAGAGCCCCAGAGTGTCACTTAAACAGCTGTCTTCCAGTCCTGGTTTCCACAGGGCACTCTTCCTTCTGAGCTCCCATGAAATGAGAGAGGACTTTAGACAACATGTAAACATTAATCACTTTAGCCTTGAAGAAGGCACTTCAGCTGTTACTTGGTGGACACCGCCCCTTTCCAGAATCATAGACCCCCATTCCTTGCTCTTTCTTTTGACAATGCTGAAAGTCTAGAAAATAGTAGCCAAGTACGGGTTTCAGTGACAAAGTTTTTTACAATAATCTTCTGACCAGCAGAAACAATGTATCTTGAAGAGATATTTATTTTCTTATTCCCAGAAGGTCTCTTAGTAGGCTCAAGGCAATCATGGGATTGTGAGGTCAACTGTCATGTAGGACAGGTTTTAAATATCCCTGAGTGAGGAAGTGGGGTAGGATCTGCATTTGGTCACATCTCCTACAGTTGAATTGGATGGACTCATCTCTCCCAAGAAAAAACCTGTGTCCTGCCCACCCATAGAGTGGAATTCACAGTGGCACATGGTTCATGGTGTTACCATAAGATCTTCAATGGGCACAGAATCCACCAGGTGTTAGCAGGACAACAAACAATTCCCCATCATTTATCTGGAGGTTTTCGCAGGAAGTATCAGAAGCATTTATAGTCAAGTAGACTATATCTTTGAAGGCCAAAGAGGCTACCAAAGTGAAGTCAACCCTTTGACCATTGTTCATCATGGGCATAGAGATGGAACTTCGACCCTTTCGAAAATGAAGGTTGATCTTGACCTCCTGGAAAAAAGAGCCCTTCAGGTAGATGAGATAAAGCCCATCACAGGTGATGGCAATTGAGTTGTTCTTCACCTCCATGGTTTGATACTCATTCCTGGGTAGGCTGATGAATAGTCTCCCATTCTCACATCCTAAAAAGAATTGAAAACAAGATTATTCCTAAGCAAAATAAGAGAAAGGAACCTTCCAGTGCAGCTAGATCGGGTGAAGAGAAAACTAACAGGGAAGGAGATTTTGGAAAGAAAGCAAGGAAGCACTGTGGTGTACCATTGTCTGGAACTTGCTGTACCCGTGTACAGAATGGAGAGGTTGCAGCCATTGTCACCTCAGACATGTAGCAGGAAAGACAGGTTTTGATTTTCCCTGATTTTTCAAAAATGCTGGCCTCTTTGGTGTTTACTTTCCAGTTGAGTGGATAGACTACAGCAAAGGTTAGCAGTGGGACAACAGCGCCTTCGTTGTTATGGTCCTGTCATCTCTTAATTAGGTCTCAAAGCAACTGCACTTAACCATTTCCTACGCCTTCCCATCCAACCATGAAATACAGATTTTTTCCATATGGCACCAGGAATCAGACTCACTGACAGCATGTCTTTGCCAGCGGCCAAATAAGCTTAGGAATACAGCCAAGCACGGGTGCTTGTGGGATCAAAGTGGGCTCGGTCCCATGAAACAGGGAGCCCTGGGACATAGCCATGTTCCTTGCTTCTTCCTTCTACCTCCTATAACCAGCATTTCCTGGAAGGTAGCTTGGGAAGAGTCACTGCCACAGAGAAATAAAAGGAGGTAGAAGAGGAGGAGAAGGACGAGAAAGGGGGAGAACAGGACAAGCAACAGCTTTGGTAGCTTTTTGCCAGGACTCTCCAGAAGTAAGCCTAGATAAGATAAAGGTAGATTGTTGAGTCTACTCTGAAAAGAAAAGGGGGGAATATCAACATAAATAAAAAAGTAGATTCAATCTGAGGTTTCGAGGAGCAAGCATTCAGTCCGAGGATTCGTAGGGACAGGATCGTCCTTTTGGTCTGAGTTTCAGCAGAGGTCAGAACTAGTGTCTGGCTGCTCTGCTTCTCTGATCTTTCAGTATTAACCCTTATATCTGACTCCAGGTTTTTATTATTAAGACCAATTAAAATTCACACTACCTAAGCTCCAAAGCCTATGTTTCTTGTAGTTCTGCGTCAGCCTGAATATTATCTTGAAGAGCTAACCAACTACATCTTATATACCCACTCTGGATCATGCTCCTTGATGATAGGAAACAAAAGCCCCCATTGTAGACCCCAGCTCAGTGATTCTTACTTTGTACCAGACCCGGGAGCTGTACTTTGAATCAAAAATAAGAATGACTTATTAAAACAAAATGTACTTCCCATTCAGCTCGGAGAACTTAATAAATACTTGACAACTCATATAGAAACTTCCAGTGGTTGGAAGAGATCAAGGACCCAAATGATACTCTCTTGATCAAAATATCAGTTTTTTCTTCATATAGCTCCTCCCCCACTATGGTATTACAGCTCTCACTATGGTATTAGAGCAGAATACAACTGTCAGGGGTCTTTCAGTCATATAGCCTTAGAATCCTTAGATGAAAACAAAATGAAATTCCTACTCAAAAAACTTTTCTGGGAAGATTAAGAATGGCACATTAAGTACAGAGACAGGAACTGCGTTGGTCACTAATCCCTTTTTATTCCCTGAAAAAAAAATAATATTCAGACTCCAACAATTTGGGGATGTAACACTTGCCTAAGGGAAATGGCAGATCCTGTCTTCTAGGAAAGTTAAGATACCACAGAAAAGAGCCTAGGGAAAGCATGGGCATGAGGCTGTGGAGACAGCTCAGTCAGTAAGCTCTCTGCTGCACAAGATGACCTGAGTTTGGTTCATCACGCCAAAAAGAAAGGGGGGAGGAGAAAAGAAGAAGAAGAAGAAGAAGAAGAAGAAGAAGAAGAAGAAGAAG
>LOEQ01003363.1:166761-207784 GCA_001685075.1 Bramus lutescens
GAAGAAGAAGAAGAAGAAGAAGAAGAAGAAGAAGAAGAAGAAGAAGAAAGACAAAAAGGACAAAAAGAAGACGGAAAAGAAATGCCAGGCACAGTGACACAGTGATGACCACAAGCACAGTCCTGAGGAGGCAGAGACGATGGCTCCTTGGAATTTGCTGGCCAGTCTGTTTGGCTCCATCAGGGAGCTCTAGTTTCAGTGTAAGACTGTCTCAAAATATAAGCGGAAGAGTAATTAAGGAAGACACCCAGTGCCAGCCTCCATCTCCACATGCACTCATAAACACAGATATACAAAAGAACTACATGAAGATAAATTAACCTTTTGTTAATACTTACTGGTAACTTGTGCTCTGAGACTTTGGATTGGAGGATACTTCACCTAAGGAAGGGGAAAAATGAATATTTAGAAAAAAGAAAGGTGAAATGGATACAGCAGCCCACAGGAAAACTATTTGACAAAAGAGAGCAGCTTTTTATAATTTTTTTTTGAGGATTTGACCCAGACTGGCTGCACAGCTCTTGGTTTTCTACAGCTACAGCATCTCTTCTGATAGGGAATGGCAATTCTTATCTATCATGTGAGAATCTGAAATCTGTCTGCCAAACTCTTTTTCGGTATACTATGTGGGTTCACTGGACCCCAATCCTCCATTTAAATAGCAGCACTCATTAGAAAGTCCCTCAGAGAATCACTCCACCAAGGGCACAGACTCCCAGAACATATTAAGAGAAAGTTCCGGAAGTTTTTGTCTGCTTTCTCTTCCACAGGAGGAAACACATCCTATTTTCAAGGGGCTAAACAACCTTTTCTAACTCTTAAAAGCACAGTATGTTTGCACGTAACCAGCTTATTTTATTTATATATATTAATTTATTTAGTGTGTGTACATGCATGTGTGTGCAACTGTGTGTGCATGCAAATGTGTGTATATGTGTACGTGTGTAGAGGTCTGAAGTCAACTTTCAGGAGTCAGTCTCTCATTCTGTGGGAGTTCATCATATCAATCTCTAGTCCTTAGGCTCAGTAGCAAACACCAAGAATCCACTGAGCCACTTTGCTGGACCTTTTTTAAAAGACTGTAGCTTCTCATTAGCTTTATGTATTATTTGTGGTTGTGTGTGTGTGTGCTTGTGTGTGCATGCCATGGCACATGAGTGTATGTCAGAGGACAATTTTATAGAATCAGTTCTCTCCTTCCAACTTAGTTTCAGGGGATCAAACTCAGGTTGTCATGTTGACGTCAATGCGTTTACCCACTGAGCCATTCCACCAGCCAATTAGCTATTCAAAAGCCTTGAATCTTTCCTTTCTCTTCAACAACTTGAAAAACCTAACATGAGCCAAGTTGGCACATGAGAGTAAGAAGTAAAACAGTAAGGACAAGAAGCTTGGAGATAAAAACACACAGGATTTGATAGCTGTAAAGACAAAGAAACTTAAAATGGAGCAAGGTTAAAGACCTATTAAGTGAAGTAACATGGGGCAGAACCATATGTAAAGAATATTTGTGTCTGTTAAAAACCAGAAACATTCCTGTGCACACTGAATAATTTTCAGAGAAGACACCAAGAAACCAGGCTGTCTCTGGGAAAAAAAAATGATTAGAAGCCTGAGGTCGGGAAAATTAGGGACCCTTTTTAGAATATGGTGTATTCCCTACTAACAAAGAAAATAGAAAGAAAAAAAATGCCCACTGTTCCAGCCAGAAATAACAGCCACAGGTTATTTTTGGCAGAATGTCCTCATAGAAGGCATGGGAGAAACTTGTTTTCATGCCCTGAGCAGTGGAATCCCTACTTCCCACTCTCCTGGCAGACTACTAGCCTCAGTCAAGAGGATTCCACTGGGGACTCCCACACACAATGAGGAATCCCCTACTTCTCTTTTAAATATTATTCTGGGCCTTCCTGAACTAAAATCAACAGGCTGCGTAGGGAGGAAGGGCGGCTTTCCCGAGCCCTGCAATCCCTGGGCTGCAGAACAGCAGTGATGCAATGCGGTGAGCATGTGGAGGGAAGGGGACTTGAATAGAAATGGGAGTCTTGTCTCCTACCCCTTGCCGAGCTGCTCCTTTGTGCTCTAGGAAGTGTTCTAGAAGAAGACCTCCAAAAGACCCGTTACCCTAACCGCTATAATTCCCTAGACAAATGTTCCTGTGCCCTGGGGATGGCTGGTACCAATACCCATTGTCAGAAGCAGTCTACCCAGAGGCCCAGGGCTCAACATAATGTGCAGTTCCTGGGTTTTGGTACCAGACAAGCAAGTAATGAGTAGTCATAGATTAAGTATCACAAGCTCTGGAGGCATCAGATTGTCGTCTTTTAAAAAATAATCACAACACCGTGGGCATCCATTTCAGGACCAGCTTTTCATAGTATGTATCTTTAAACTCCCTCAAACAACAATAACAACAAATAAGCAAACAAGCAAATAAAATAAAACTAGTCCAGTGTGATGGCGCACACCTTTAATCCCAGCACATGAGGCAAAAGCAGATGGATCTTATCCTGGTCTCTATATTGAGTTCCAGGTAACCAGAACTACACGGTAAGACTGTGTCTCAAAACACAAGCAAAACTACCGTGGTAACTCCGAGTTAATGAGTTACCTACAAATAAAGAGAGCAGGAAGTTTCCCAGTTCACAAACTGACTTCAGTCTCTCTGATCTCAAAGTCCTTAGAGTTGATTTCTTCTCTTTTTTCTTCCTTTTTTTTTTTATGGTGCTAGGCATTGAGCCCAGGAGCTTTCACCTTCTAGAAAAGTGCTTCCCTGGTCCTACCACTGAGCCACACTTCTATGCCTTCCAGAAACCTTTTGGTTGGTGTGTGACATTGTCTTGTCAACTTTGAACTCACTGGGTACATGATTTAATTGTTTTGAGTGACTTTGCAAAATACTTCTACAGTGTGTGTCACACACACACACACACACACACACACACACCGTGCGCACAGATTTCTATCTTTTTGATGCCCTGATGTTGTAGGGGTAGCAATGGCCAAAAGGGCATCTTCTGGGACTGAGATAACAAGAGGCAGCCAGGAAAACACACGTGACTTCCTCCACTGGTTTGATCTACTGCAGCCCTGAACATCCTGTTCCTTCTCCCAAAGGTCACATAGAGTGGAAATTTGCATATCCTCAGAAGTCTCTTAGAAACAACAATTTAGTGAATTCAGGTAGTTTTATGAAATGCAAAAAGGTGATCCTTCCTGCTCCCAGAACTTTCTGCTCTCATTCTGCACTCCTCATACTCAGCCCAGAGACAGTCACCCCTACCCTGGCCAGAGATGCTCCCACACTGCCCAGAGACATCCTGCGCAGTTCAGAGACATTCACCCACAGCATCATGCTTGGCCTGGCTTCAACCTCATTCTCAAGCTTTACATAGACCTTTTTGCATATTATGATTAAATCAACTCTTTTCTTTAATCCCCTTCCCCTTGGATGAAGAACCAGATAGGACAAGACAAAGAACAGATTGGTTGGCCTCAGATTTGATTCAAATTGTGGCTTTTTTGGCTTTGAGAATTTGGAAAAGATACAAACCATTTCTCAACTTTCATGCAAATGACTATAAGGCTTCATACTGCAACTGGAAGGCACCAAGAGCTAAAAGTGGAGTTTAAGGAAAATAACATTAACCACCCAGCAGTTTGCCTGTCACAAATGCTCAGGAATCCCTGCTTATTCTCTTCTCTAATTCCAGAATGTCTACCTATCAGCCTCTGCCCATCGGAATCACAAGCCCAGTCCCAAAACAAACCCTTGATGATTGACAGCTGTATTGCCATAACAAATATTTTAAGACACTTTGTTCATACAAAAACTTACAGAAGCTGCAATAATAACTACCAATACTTGGATGCAACCAAAAGTTCTGAAAAAGATAAAACTATGGAGCAGCCACAAGGTGACCATTATTTTCAGTGCTAACAGGAAGTGAGTCATCTGGCCATGAAAAGCTGTGGAGAAAACTTCGCTTTGTATATCTGTGTTAAAGAGCCATCAAAGAAGGCTACGCTCTGTGTGATTCCAGTTGTAAAACATTTTGGTTGAAGCAAATTTATACAGACTAAAAAATCTGGGGATGTCCAGGGTCAGGACCTGGGGTGGGGAACATTGTGTAGGGGCAACACAGGAGATGTTTAGGGATAGAGAAGTTATAATTGGGGAATATGTGTCATTATACATTAGTTAAACCATAGAATGTAGAAAGTATACTATCAAAAGTGAACCTTACAGTAAAACAAAATCACTCTTGACTGATAATATCTTCAATGACTATAAGTCTCATCTCCCCTACTTAGAATATTTTGTTGTAACCTATAGAAAATTGTTTTCAGCCTGCTGATTTTCAGTTTCTTATTTGTGAAATAGGAATAGAAAAAGTATTGTCTCTGAAGGCTGGTGTTAGATTGAATGAGATTTTGTGTGTAATTAGTAAACACTTGACATATTTAAGGGATCAACAAATATCAGCTATTGTTCTTTGATGCACAGAAAACAAGGTCAATGTCATTTTTATGATTTATTCTCCATAATACTGTATTTGATATATGAAAAATGGAAGCATAAATTAAAGAATAAAACAAAACTACCAAAATCCTTGAATCAAGTTCTCTCTCTGTAACTGAGAAAGGACCTGAGCCCAATGAGAAAGTATTCCAGAACCAATCCAAAGACATCTGGTCTACCCCCACATATTAAACACCATGACTGAATACCAAGAACAAAAACCCACAGAGCATTTCCAGACACCAAGGAAACTGGGAGATATCAAAAAGCCAGAGGCTTTCCACACAATCACAG
Organism: Bramus lutescens; assembly: GCA_001685075.1. Classification (NCBI taxonomy): domain Eukaryota; kingdom Metazoa; phylum Chordata; class Mammalia; order Rodentia; family Cricetidae; genus Bramus; species Bramus lutescens. The sequence continues at coordinate 171,578 of LOEQ01003363.1, forward strand.
CTTGCAGAACAGCATTTTCTTACTCTGCGAAGTGTGAAGGTCTCTCATTGCCTTCACAATTGAAGATCAAACTCCAGAATTATCCAGCACTGAGTACAGCCTGGGATTTATATAGGATTGTCTCAGAAGCACAAGAAAGGTACAGAAGAAGTCTTCTTTGTGTTGAAGATAATGTCTCAGAGGAAGAAATTAAAGCCATGGAAGTGAAGGGATTTGACTCCTGCCCCCAATTCCACTACAATTTTTATATCATACAATGATATTTTTTTCTTTTTCCCTTGCTTAGGTTGCTAGGGATTGAATTCAAGGTCTTGTCCATGTAAGGCAAGTGCTCTACCACTGAGCCATAACCTCTGTTCTTTATTTCTCTCTTTTTTCTTCTCTCTTTTTCTTTATTTTTTTCTTTCTTCCTTCCTTCCTTCTTTTCTTTTCTTTTTTTTTTTTAAAGAGAGGGTCTCACTAAGTTTCCCAGGCTGGCCTAGAACTTACTTTCTATCCCAGAATGTCCTTGAACTTTGAGCCTTCTGCCTCAGCCTCCTAACTGGAGACTGAAACTCTATGGCACCAGATCTGACATAAATTTTTCTGCATGATTGAACATGAGATGAAGAGAAACTGCCTTGAAGATTGTATTATTATCCCATGCCTATGTTCTTGTATCCACTTCAGCACTGGTGCTGAAGAGAAAAGTTGCCTTCCAGCAGATTAGCAATAACTTTATTGTGATGACACCCAGGGAAAACCCAGAATCCATGCTTTCTCCTCAGGTGTCAGATCTGCTACAGATGAAGAAAATAAGAAGGAAGGAGACAGAGAAGGAGGGATGAAGGGAGAGAGGGAGGGATAGGCAGGAAGAAAGGGAGCAAAGGAGGAGGGGAGGGAGGGAGAAAAAGAGGAAGGGAAGAAAAAGCAAGTGATCCCAGGGTCAACTCAGTACCTAGGTGGCAAGTATGAGGTATTTGACAACTGACTATGTGATGGATATATCGTTTCTGGGGACAGCTAATGACACCATAGGAAGTTAGTCTGGTGGTTCTTAAATTTTAAGATACATCAGACTCTCCTAGGAAATTTGTAAAAAAAAAACAAAAGTAGAAGTGGTCAGCTTATTCACAAAGCCCTGACTCAAAAGGTCTGCATTGCCAGACGTGGTGGAACATGCCTTAAACACCAGCAGAGAGGCAGAGGCAGGTGGATCTCTGGGAATTCAAGGTCATCCTGATCTACGTGGCAAGTTCCTGGCAAGTTAAGGGGCTATATAGTGAGATCCTGTCTCAAAGAAAGAAATAAAAAGGGATTCACAGTTTGGAAATCGCTAAATCGTCAACTTCTGAAGGCTGAAATGAAGAGAGAAGACTTTTAATAAGCACTGTGGTAGGTAGTGAGGGACTGGTGCTTAGGAAATGCTTGCTGTTCCCAGAGAGCTATCCAATAGTTGATGAATGATATGATTATCATATTATTTGATGGTTTGACTAAAAGCAGCAGCAAGTTATTAGGTACTGTTTGACATAATGAGATCAGGTTATATCCATTCTGAAAATAGCATAATTTTGGTTTTCTTTATCCCTGAATAAAATTCCATACTATACATGTTCTTTGTCTTTAATCACTCCTCTGTCTTTAGGTTCAATGAAATAAGCCAGATCCAAAGAGAGAAATACTACAAGTTCTCTAATAATGTAGAATCTATATTTATGTGTTTCTCATAAAAACAGAAAAAGGGCTCGGGCAGTGGTGGTGCACACCTTTAATCCCAGCCAGCACATGGGAGGCAGGCAGATCTGTGAGTTTGAGGACAGCCTGGTCTACAGAGTGAATTCCAGGACAGCCAAGGATACACAGTGAAAAAAAAAGGAAATAAAGAAGAAAGAAAGATAGAGAGAAAGGGGGAGAGAGAGAAGCAAAGAAAGAAAGGAAAAGGACCTTAAGAAGGAAGGAAGAGTATAAAAGAGAGGAGAAAGAGAACATGAGACAGTAAAGGAATGTGTGTGTGTGTGTGTGTGTGTGTGTGTGTGTGTGTGTGTCAGAAATTGGGACCATTTGAGAATAGGAAAAGGACCAGCAAGGGCTGGGAATGACTGATGGTAAAGGTCAATGAGTGAGGTAAATGAGAACAAAGTATAATAATATAAATACATAAAAAATTCTGCAATGAAACACTTTACTTGTATATTAACTAAATACTTTAAAACTAAATATTACTATGTGATACCCATTATACTCAGCTTTGTGAACACAAAGTTAGAACATTCACACTCTGGTTTTGACAAATTTGTATTCCATTCATAAAAGTAGTCTCTCTGCACGAAACCTTTAGGAACTATCAACAAGCAATGCATTCCCCAGAGTTCCAGAAAATGCAAACAAAATTATCTCATGGTTTGGTAGCACAAAGAGAAAACACCTAGATTTAGCTTTTGAAAAAGCGAAGATTGAGATCAGCAGAAGATACTCTACTATGAACTGATGGAAACACCTCCAAATAAGGCTGTTCTCTGCATAGTTAAGAAAAGGGGAAACAGAATTGAGAATTTCTGAAAGTGCCATGCACTGAGATAATCTTGTTAAATCCATCACCTTTTTCCTCCCCTGTTTGAAATCACCCTATGACACATAACAATTACCTGTAATTAGAAATAGGAAAATGAGAACCAAAGCTGTTTGGGGCTGGTTAAGGAGTAAAAAAGGTACTGAGTTCAGAGTTACAGTACTCACTCTTCCCTTTGTTCCACAATACCTTAAAAATAGTTCATAAAAAGCATTTATCTGGAGTACAGACTGATTTAAACTGTTTAACTGTTACTAAATAAGATTAAAATTTTAAACTTGGGGATAACGGTCAAAATACTCAGATTTAAAAATACCCCGAAATTCTCCAAAAGCAACTCCTCAGACAGACACCCCTGTAGGTTCTCAATGTAGATCCTAAGGACAGCACCATCATGTGGGCTCTGACTGGGTGTACCTGTCCGAGAAGGGGATAGCAAGTCCACAGACAAGCTCAAGCGGGTGCGTGGAGGAGTTGGGATTACATAATTTCTTGGCATGTTCAATGACATAGATGAAAGAATCCAATGCATGATCCTTCTCCAGCTGCTCATCCCCCTTCCCCAGGAAGGTGACAATGTCTGAAGAGATCATCTTTGGAGAGCGTGAGCTTCTGATTCTGACTCAATGGGATATGACATAATGCTGTTGACCTTATACTCATTTGGCATTTTTCTGGAAGAGGGGTAACTGTGCCAGGAGCAAATGTTACTCATCCAATATGAAACCAGGAAGTAGGCTCTGCAGTCATATTTGGAGCTTGCTGTTCCTCACTCAATATCAGGGAACAATGTAAAATCTTGAGGGGGCACATGAATGACCTGTGAGTCACTTAAGAAGACTGGGAAATCTGAGACAATTAATGCACCATGCCACCTCCTCTGTGACAGAGTTGCTGTTCCTACCTTGAACTTCCACCATCAGAAGAGATCTGAGAAATCGTGAAAGCACAGCCTAGCAAGTTCTTAGGCTGCGACTCAAAAAAAGAAAAGTGGGATTTTTCACACTTCCACACTACAGTGGACTTGGAGAGTAGAATTCCCAGCTTGAGGATTTATTGTGCATTTCATGGAAGCAGCTTGTTGCAAAGAGTGAGCTCTGCTTCTGATCAAAAGAACTCAGAACCTCGTTTAGGGAAATAATTGGGAATAGGTAGGAGCAGGCAAAATCTTGGCCAAGAAATCTTTAATATTCATAAAAACTTATCCCTAAAGTTATATTCTCTTAGAGACAGAGGCAGTGGCTTTGTAAACCTTGCTTTGAAAAGTTCATAGAACTTTTTGTGAACATTAATTCCCTCCCCCAAAAAATCTTCTTCATGTTCACCCTGAATCCACTGCCAGCATCTTAACTCAGCTTTGCCTTCCTCTGGACTGCACAGCCTGCTGCAAACCTAGTGGTCTGCTCTTTTAACCATCTCCACTCCTGCTGTCAAACTGCTTAGTGCCGGCTATATGTGACTCCCTAGAGGAACTCACCACTCTCTGGCCCAGAGAACATGGACTGTGGTTTCATTGTCTCTGGTTCCTAACAGTAATCTCAGATATTCAACCAAACAACAAAAACAGTCAAAAAGTATGTCTGTGACCTGAATATTAAAATACATAGAGAAGTGTGTGACTGAGCTAACAAACTAATTCTTTGCATCCTCAAAGGCAAGATATTCTTGTGGTAAGACTTCCACTCCCAATTAGCTGGGAGATTCTTCACATAACACTAATAGAGGGATTACCAAAACATGTCTCTCTTCCTTCCCCCTCAGTGATTGAGAAAGTCTCCACTAAAATATTCTTGCACTAGTTTAGCGCCTAAGTACATGTAAGAGTACATTTACAATGCACCCACTGTATCAGCACACTTCCTGCCAGGCCTCAAATATAATGGCATTCTGTAATTAAATTTGCTGAGATGGTCACTTCATCTTTCAGACCAGGCTGGACCTAGGCCAGAAACTGTGTGGTCACAAAAAAGATGACAGTGTCTCTTGTAACACTGTCCATTGCCCACAATTGTTGAAATTGTCCTGGACATCTTGGAATATAAGGAAAGCAGCAAAAGCCCTGCCGTTGGTATCTTCTACTGGGAGTTACCATTTCTAATTTCACATTCTATATAAGAAGAAGGGACCACTGCTTAAAAGGGCAACCTAGTAGAGTGGGCTGGGCATCAGACTAACAGTAGGGATTTCCTGATTTCTGTACTGAGTCTAGAACCAAATCCTTTCCCTTTCTGGCCTTTTAACATTCTCATCTCTATGTCCAACCTCAAACTTGGTATTTTATAGACACTAAACACATGTTTTACAATATATTTTATAATTCAGCAAGGCCTTATTTTCCTTCCTTGCTGATTATGCTGATGTTTCTTTATACTTTCTAATATTAACTGTCACTATTAAAACCTTTGTCTGTCGACTTATCTGGATTCCAGGGTCCTGCTGTTGCTGCCTACAGGGAAGCCCTGCCCTCAGTGTCTGTCACTTAAACACATGGGAGTCCTCAATATGTTTCCCACCAACACAATGCTATACTTTGTAATTAAGGCTTTTATCCATAATATTTATTAAACAATGTGAAAATAATTAATGCAAGAGTCTCTTTTTCTATCTTTGTTAGTTAGTGGGCATACTTAAAAATGGTATCAAGAGCCAGGTGGGTGGCGGCACATGCCTTTAATCCCAGCACTCTGGAGGCAGTGGAAGCCTGGTTTAAAGATCAAGTTCCAGGACAGATCCAAATCTACACAAGGAAACCCTGACTCAAAAAAAGTACAAATTGTTATCAAAGGCAAAATTGTACAACTTGATGCACCTATGAGACATCTCAGATGAAAAAAAAATCCAAATCACTCGAGAAAAAGAAACCAATAACTCGAGTCATTTCAGTGTTTCCAATGTTGTGAGCCAGACCACATAATATTCTGCTGTTCAACAGCCAAGTCTCTGAAGAATTGGAAAACTAGAATGAACCTCAATAAAAACTGAAATAGCATGGTACATGTATTGTAATCCTGTAATTCTAGATTTTATGGGTGCCAGGAACCAGAAGAAGTCCTCAGAATAGCACTAAGCACATTTATCCACTAAGCCATCTCTCCAACACTGAATTCCAGACTTCTGAACCACATTTAACCAGACCCTGAACATAATAACACTTTACAGCTTCATAAATTCCCCATTCTGTCTGCTTTTATTCTCTACTACAGCCATAAACAATTCTTAATTAGAACTCTACATTAAAAAAGAAAGAAAACAGAACTCTTTTCAAGGTGAATTTTTTTAATTCCCAAGTTTACAATACAGAAATCAAGTCTGTGAAGCTATAATTAATCTTAACACGGTATGCTTGCTGAGTTGAGTTGTAGTTGAATGTAGTTGAATGTCTGTGCTGACATCCACACACACCCACTACAAAGTAAATGATTATGCAGCAGTGTGGTTATGTAAATATGCCCATAAATAGCAATAATAATCTTGGAAGTTATAAAGCTTGGTTCTCAAATGGGTGATCCTCCCAACCAAGTTCCAATTTCAAAAGTCTTAAACTGACATGCGGGGAATTGGCTCAGGGTCATGAAGCTAAAAGCCTGGAACAAGCCAGACATCTGGTTCCTGGTTCACTGGGTACTTCGTTACACTTCAATGCCTCTGCCCGCTGTCTAAGGTGATCTTCCTTGTTTCTGTACAAGAAAGTATTTTTGCTTCTTCATTTGGAAAACATCAAAACTAGCAAAGCACAGGATGTTAAAGAGTCCAGTTTCAAACTAACTCTTCTGTCTATTTCATCAATGGTGATGTAGAGAGACGTGTGCTACATCGCAGCCTGGAGTTTTGCTATCATCATTTTCTTTTTACCCGTTAAGTCATAATAACACTGTGGTGGCTCCTCTGACTCACATGATCACAAAGGATTAGTGCTCATTTCCCATGAGCACAAAGCCCCTGAAATGAGAAGAAAGTGGCATGCTCTTTGAGACTGTAGAGCACGGAGGTCATTTGTTACCAAAATGAAGACGCAAGGCAGGGTTGCTAGCCCCTTGGGAAGCCTGGGTCTTCAGTGCTAGTAGCCCTGGACAACGGTCAACAAAGGTAAGGTAGGAAAATCATATCCATAGGCCAGCATGTGTTTGTGTCTACATGTGTATTTGTGGGTGACACTTTTCAAACCAATTCCCATTCACATTCTTCTGTCCTAATTTAAAGACTTGAGGCGGAACATACATGTACCTAAATTGCTTGTTTAGAAAATACCATCACTGTAAGAACAAAAATAATATTTCCTAATAATGTTCCTCCTCATCTATGTGAAAGAGCACTTGATTCCTGGGAAGAAGGTTTTATCTTAGATCAGCAGAGGTTACTAAATTAATTTTGTTAAAAAGGAGAGCAGGCTGCCTTTAAGATGTTAGGGGATGGTTAGTTTTACTGTGGTGCCCCCTAGTGCCAGGGAAGAGTAGGTTAGTTTCTGTATTGCCAGTTTTTAGATCCCATGCCAAGAAGGAAAATGTGAAGAATCATCAGTGTTCGTAACTGCCCCCCCTCTGGCATAAAATAGAAGAAATCAAGCTTTCCAACATGATTTACAAGATCCTGTGCCATCCACGCCTGCCTAGATCTGCAGTTTCATCTCCTACCTCCACTCTCTATGAACACTCAAGGTCAACCATGTTGAATGACTTGCTAGTGTGCCTCCCCTCCCCCATCGCTCCTGTCTGTGTAGGAAATTTCACTCTTCTGTCAAGCATCAGTTGAATTATTTTTATCTCTTCCTTTACCTCTCCTGACTCCCCTCACACATACTCAGACATCTTGGGCAAGCCTTCATCCTCCTCTCCTCTCCTCTCCTCTTGCCCCTGGAGCAAGTCTCCACATGTCTGCTGCCTTTTTGCCTCACCTTAAATCTGACCATTCATCCAAGGAATTTAAAACAGAAACAAACTCTTCTCCATGCAGGTACCCTATACTTCCAATAGTATCCTACATAAAAAGGCGCTTAGAACGAAGGTAAGGATGCCCTAGCTGATAAAAAGAAGTCTAGTATAGGAGTCAAGTTTGCCTAGTTAATTAAGTACATAGGTGATCATGAGCAATTTACCTACTTTCTTTTGGTCTCTACTTTTTGTTTTTATAAAAGACTGGCTAATACCTCCTCAAAAACTCAGAATCTTTGGGCCATTTCATTAATACCCACTATCAGAGCCTCAAATTCTTTATGATGAATTAATTCAATACTCCAGATGTTCTTTTTTTAATTCTCAATGAGTTGCTCAGAAAAAGCAATTTTTACTTGCATTTGAAGTTATTTTATATATACGGTTGAACAATTTCTAAGAAAAAAGACATGTTTGATTACATGTAGTCATTTAAATTAAGCTAATTCTAGACAAAGAGTAAAGGCAAATTCCTCTTTCCGGTATTTAACAATACAAAAATAAATTGTTGAAGTTATGATATGAAACATCACCAAGAAACTGAATTCTAATTTTGGCTCTCCTTGACACAAACCACTTCTGCTTTTCCCAGCAGGAAAAAAAAAAACTAGAAGGTGGGATTTGTTAAGGAAAAAGTCCTTAACTCTGAAAAAAAGGTCATGATAAAAGTGACACAGAGCTTAGAAGACTTCAACAGCCCTGGAACACGCAAATATAATTTACAAAAGTGTCTCACAGGCTGAGGAGATAATTCAGATAATATGGCATTTTCCTAGAATATGAGAAACTAAATTCAATCCCCAGAACTCATATAAAAATGCCAGGCATAATAGTGTGTGCTTGTAATCCTAGTTCTGGGACGGTAGAGACAGGAAGATCTTTGGGTTCCACTTGCCAGACAGTCTAACCTAACTGGTGCACTCCAGACCAATGAGAGATGTTGTTAAAGAGGAGGAGGCACTTCTGAAGATGACATTCGGGTTCATTCTCTGGCCTCCACGTGCAACTGCCCATACACGCACATCTTTGTACACCAAAGCAAGCACGCACCCATACATATGCATATACACCCCCACAAACACTACAATAAAAATAATAAAGATAAAAGGCTTCTCACCTCCTAGACCAGTTTTCCTTCTGCTATTGCTTCCTAGTTAAAGTTCCAGGTAAGACCGAAGCCTGGCACTTTACGGAGCACCTCATGGCAACGCCCAGTGTGTAGGGTCAGCAACTGCAGCCTTTGGCTTTAAAATTCAAGCCACTGATATTCTAGAGTCTTTGTGTCCTTCCTTATTCTAAATAGGGTATTTTATGAACTCAGAATAGGTTATTTAAGTAACTACAGAGAGCATAAATTAGAAAGAAACTGTGTGCAGGAAAATAGGATTTCTTCCAGGCTAGTCTTAAAAGCCAAGAAAGCTGTACATTTGGGCACAGAAATCTGCTAACACACCTTTTCTGTTCCTTCAGTGCTCAGGCCTATTCTTTGAAATGCCATGTTCATTATCTGCTGGGCTGAAAGAGACCTCAATGTCCATCTCATACAGTCACCTGCTCTTACCAAAGAGAAAACCAAGACCCAAAGGAGAAAGTGAACTAACTGCACGAGATGTAGGTGAGGACTGTCCTTTTTTATTTATTTTATTTTATTTTTTTGTGGTGGTGGGCATGGGGGAGTACATTCCAAAGACAAAAACTGCCTTTCATATATGTGAATGACATTTAACCCAGTAATTATTATTACTAAATAAACTTGAATGAAAACTTGACGCCAGATAAAGTTTAGAAGCTGTAACTTTAGAATCTTGAATGTAGATAATTAAGGCTAAAAAGCAAAGCTAAGAAATAAGGGGGAGAGACAGGATTTTTTTCAAAATACTTTGCTCTCACAACAGGAAAAAAAGGGCAGTTTTCCTGGTATAGAATAAACTTTGCAATTCAGTTTCCCCTGACACAGCACTACAACATATGTCTCCCAGGAGAGTTTTAATTGCATCATCCCCACCACCTGATCCACCCGCAACCACAACACCAAACATTAGTGTTCTTAAGTGTTACCAGCCCCTTTGTCAGAGATATTATCTTTCCCCTCTCATCTCTCCTCCTTCAATACATTTGACCAAGTTCCAGGGCAAATACATTCAACCTATCTATGCTCTCCTCCCCTTAATAAGTGAGACTAAAAAGAACGATTCATAGCATTGCCCAGGTCCTACAACAGTGTAAAAGTTCTAGATAACTAAGCCCCCAGACCATCTCTATCAAGAACAATCAGGTTGTTTATTTCATGAGCAGCTTCAGTGTTCGATGTACCTCTCCTAACTTCTGATTCTATTTCTGAGCCAAGACCCCAGAAAACAAATTCCCTCCTAGATTGCAGCTTAACTTAAGGACCTAGAGATGTGGCTTTGGTTTGATTCCCCACCTCTGCTATAGAGTTGCTGGTGACTTGAAGAAAGGACCCCTATTCTTTCCATGCCCTGGGGGACACTGAACACAGAGGCCGAGGGCATCAGCCCTTTATGCCTTTCACTTTTTGCTCTCTCTCTTGTTCTTCCCCGATTCCCTTGTGTACCTGGTTACCCTTGACTGGGGCCTTGTATCCTGTCTTCATCATCCCACAGAGTAAGGAAACACACAGCCCTGCGGTTTGAAATGGCCCAAGACTCCCTGACCTATTCAATGCACTCAGCTGGTCTATTTTTGGATACTCTGTTTGCTTTCTTCTGAAAAGAACCTAATTCCGGTCTGTATCTTAGGCATCCTACCACGGACACAGTACTCTACCCTGGTGCCTTCTCCCCAAAGTGACTCCTTGTCATCCAGAGTCCTGTGGGGAGTGGAGGAAGGAAGACCAGTATGGAGGTGCTCTAATTGGTAAAGCAGACTTGAACACACACTTTCTAATTTATGCTCTCTGTAGTTATTTAAATAACCTATTCTGAGTTCATAAAATGCCCCATTTAGAACGAAGAAAGACATGCCAGCTACATTTCTGGAGTTTGTAGGCACAAGTGGCAAGCACCCGACATGGTTCAGCAGTCGTGAACACATATACTCCCACCAGCTTCTATATACTGAAAACCCCACTTCCTGTAAACAAAGACAAGCCCAGGCATTTGCCTGAACTCTTCATCATATCCTGGTTTAATCTGAGGTAGCTGTACCTCTAACATGTCCATTAAAAATAAGTTCCATTTTGCCTGTCATCTATCACGGAAAGATTTCCTGAGATAAAGCAAACACTGAGGAAATAATTATGAAGCCAGATCCAATGGGAGGTTAAAGGGAGACTACAGACCTTCTACAATGAAGAACATTTAAAACACACACACAAACACAAAACACACACACAAAAAAAACACCTCTAGGGTTTTAAAGTGGTTGTCAAAAAAATGGATATGAGATGAAGTTATATGGGCACATACACCAACAGATGTGCATACACATGTTGCAACCCTTCAGATAAAAAGCCAGTGATGGGAAAGGGCTTAATATTGATACCTTCAGGGTTATCAAAAAACCAGGTCTCTTGAATATCTGTAGATGCATATGATAGGATCTGTTACTAATCTCTTTTTTTGTATTGATTCCTTGATTTGACAGTTGTTACCAGAATGGATAGGCAAAGCAGTGACCCAAAGCTTCAGGGTGACAGCTCACCAAGACACATTTGGATTTTTGCATTACAAAGAAAAATACAAAAAAAAAACCTAACCTAAAAGCAGGACTTCTCTGCCCTTCAGTCTGCCCTGCCTCTGCTTCTGTTGAGCTAAGAAGGGAAGGAAACACCAAAGGGCATCGGACCACACATTACAATCACCTGGTGGCAATGGCAGGGCCCTCACCAGTTTTAGCACTGGATTATTTCCAGGAAACTGCAGCTGTTGTAACTGCCATTCAGCAAGAGCTGGAGAAGAAGCAACATCCAGTGATGTATCTTACCGGAGAAGGATAGAGATGCAGGCAAATGTAGACCAGGCACAGGAGCAGCCCCACTCCCTGAATCCCAGAGACCACCATCGATAGCTTCTTCCACTTGAACCTTGGCCTTGATCCACTTTCCAGATTCTCATCCAGAGGCTGAACCCCTTCCCCTTCCATCTTCACAGTCTGTGTACAGAAAAGATGCAGATGTGGGGAAGGGGAAGCTGGAGAAGACTGGTCCTTACCACAGAGAAGATAAGGGCACAGCCAAGCCTGTGGGTCAGAAGATAGACAAAGGTCCCAGAACCTGAGACAACAGGCAATTGAAGGAGGGAGGCAGACTCTCTCAGTTTTAACTCTACAGCTTTTGCAGGCGGGGGAACTTCTATGTGACTAATCTGAATTTCCCCTTTACTTTCTTTCTTTTTTTTTTCCCTCTGGGCTAACAGGGAGTTGTTTTTGTGGCATTCCAGTTATGAATCGAGTGACTTCGAAATGACAGTCACAAACATGTGCTATTAGGGTTTTTATTGTAGTTAAGTTTTTTATTGCACCAGTAAAGATAGATAAAGATCATCTTTTTGTTCTTTTACCCCCCCCATTTTTTTAAGCACAGCTTCTTTATCAATCCCTCAAGATGTCTTAAACCACAGAAGAGATTTGAGGAAATTGCTGCCCTGACATCCTTGTCTGTATTATGCAATTAATTTCCCAGCCCATTTTACAGACTCTAAAATAAAACCCATGCAACTTGTGCTTGAGATGAAAAGGACAAAGAGGAACATAGGATGGTGGATTATGCAGATAAGCATAAAGGTGAGGTCTTAGAGTTACATAATGCTTTGCATTAAACTAAATAAATTAGTGTTTATTGAACAAGAGCTATGTGTCAGACACTGTGTTAAGTGACCTTGCAACCATCATATTTATTCATTTCAGGGAAACTCAGTAAACATATAATTATTTTCTTAATATCAGAAAAGATACAGAAGAAAATTCTGCCTTCCCCCCTACTCAACTTTTTATTTTTCCCACTCATAATCTCTGCATGAGTAATTCGAGTTACCTTTGAGTGTTGTTCTTTTCTTCCAAGTGCTGGCTGGACTCAAAACCTGCTAAGTAAGAATATCTTCCCAGGGCTGGAGAGATGACTCAGCAGTTAAGCTCTTCCTAAGGACTAGGATTCAATTCCCTGTTCTTACGTGGTGGCTCACAAGCCATCTGTAATTCTACTTCTAGAGGATCTGACTCCCTTTTCTGACCTTTGTGGGCATGCAAGTGGTGTACATGCATGTGGACAGAATATCCATATATTAAAAATGAAAACAAAAACCTTTACAAATACACCCTTCCAATAAGCATTGGTCACCCTTTCTCACTGACATGCACTTGGAACTAAATAAATGTGAAATAATAATGTCAGGTCCAAAATGGTAAAACATTTACTGAAAACGTGATATGAAGTCAATGCTATGTAAGATAGTGCAGGGATGCTAGACACTATTCTCTCTCTACCTATCTCTATGGGAAAGTATGTCTTATGGTTTCTCATGGAGCCTTCAACAGATATTTAAAGAAAGAAGTGAGAGAAAACATATTCTGAATGCTAGAAACATAAGAAGATACACAAAACTTCAAATTTTCACAATTAAAAACTATTATGAATATGAATTATATTCAAAAGAAGAACAAGCAGTAGAAAATGGAAAGTACTTTGGCACAATATTCAACAATTTAAATAACGAGGCTTTGCCTTTGAAGAACATACTGGAACTAAGGCATGTGTCCGAGATTTAAAGCCAAAAGTGGGACCCGGGTTCTTCAAAAGCTACTCTACCATAAAGAGATTCCCTCGGCAAGGTGTGAGCGAGGCACAGGGTGCAAAGACAAAAGGTGAAAGAAAAATCTGTGTGTAACTCCTGCCTAGCATAATACACAATTAAAAATATGGCTGAAAGAGATATTAGGGGAAAGCCCTAAACTCTAATAGAAGCTAGACACAAGCTGAAACAGTAGAAAATGCATTCATGTTGAAAATCACAAGGGATAGTCTGGCTAGGCATCAGTGTGTGTGTGTGTGTGTGTGTTCGAGCGCATGAGTGCAGGTATTTGCATTTGGGGGTGGCATGTGTATTGTGGGGAGGCATGTGCACGAGGGGTTGGCATGTGCATGGGGGAATCCATGTAGGGGGGCACATGCATGTGTGGTTACATGTAGTGGCTGGAGGTCGATGAACATCAGGTGTCTCCTTCAGTTGCTCTCCAACTTAGTCTTTGAGGAATGGTCTCTCGCTGAACCAGAAACTTGCATTTTGACTAGCCTGGCATGCATACAAGAATCCTCCCATTTCAGTTTCCCTGGCTCTGAGGCTATGAGCATGCTCCACTACAACCAGCTTTTACATGGATGCTGGTTCAGAACCTCATGTTTGCATGGCAAGTGCTTTACTGACTGGACCATTTTCCCCAAGTCTTGGGAATATTTTAAATGACTGCTGAAAGGACAAAAATAAGCAAACATCTATGAACACAAACCTGTGAAGCATGCACGTAGCTTCCCTTATCGCTGGCATCATGCTCCTCTGAAGAAAAATTTATACATGCTTTTTTCTTCTATACAGTGGGAACTGTAGAATTGCTTGGTATCTTGTGCCAAAAAAGTAGAGGAGGCTAAGCCAGTCCCGAGACTGCATGGACATGCTGTAATTCTCCCTCTTGACTTCCTACTGCTATGTTTTGCCTCCTGTGATCTTTATTGAAGTTTAAGTAGTATCTTACTCTTGTTTCTTTTTTATTGACCACAGTCTCTTGGCTTCTTCACAGCCCTTATGAAAGGGAGGACACACAAAAATTCATAGACACGCTCACCACACACACGCACACACACACACACACACACACACTCACACACACAAGAGAGAGAGAGAGAATTAGAAAACAAGTTAGACATTCTGGATGAGATCTGTTGATAGACTGTGTGAGTGTCTCAAAGTCACCATTTGGCTGCTCTAGCATTTGAACATGAATCTTAAAAACTACTGTCAATTACATCATTGGTGGCATTTCAGTCCTGAGCAGATGGGCAGATATCTCTATCTTGAAAATGCTTTTTAATAAAACATCTTTGAAAGGTTTATAAAGAACTCGAGTGAATTACTAACCCTGTAAGCAGTGTGTTTTAAAAACATCTTACACAAATGTGTCTGCCAGAATAAATTAGCTTTGAATCTAGAAAGTAAAATAAACCAAAGTGATGACTTATCATAGGCATTAACCTCCTATAGGAAGAACCAAAGCTATAGAGAAGTATGGAAAATAAAAATACTTCAAAAGTTGACAGAACATCTCATGTTCAGAAAGTAGCAAAACTTTTGGGGGCTTTTTTTGGTTTGGGGGATTTTGTTGTTGTTTTGGGTTTTCTGGTGTTTGGGGCTTTTTGTTTGTTTGTTTGTCCATTTGAAATGTCTACGTATGTCATTATTTTCCACTCAGTAAGCCTGGGCCAGGTGCCTTAATCCTGGTGCTGGGGAAAAACACGAGTAAAACATATCCTGAAGAAGAGCCACAGAAAAGAAGGTAGCACAGCCATAGCCTGGAAGATGTTAGAATTGAGGTATCAAGGAAAGGAAGAAGCATGCAGCAGGAGGGTACCATTCTACACTGAAATTTAGAAAGTGGTAGCTCCCATAAGATGAGTTGAGTAGATCTTAGAGAAACCAGAGGTCTGATTGTCTAACGAAGCAAGGACAGGCAGCAGAGACAGAAGCAGCCAGTACACTCTGGGTAAATCTTACTTGTGCCTTGTGCATTCAGGGAATTGTAGCTGGAGAGGTGCATGGTGGGTGAGATTCTGGGAAGCTTTCCTGAAATGAATTTTGTTACAAGTCAAGGACTTTAGAATGTTCCTTGAAGAAGCCAGCGAAACCCTTACAGGCTTAAGCAGAAGATGATGTGAATTATATTTTAGACTTTTTTTAAAATAAGGACTTTGGATACGTCCAATGCAAATTGAAGGGTGGGGTTAAATGTCTCCCACTTCGGAGACATGTGTAGGGTGTTCTGCGCCAACCAAGAATGTAAGAATGCTCTGTAGTATCATCTCTGTTTCAGCTCTCCAAGCCCTTCATCTTTTATCTTTCTACAATGGTATAACCTACTTCCCAAATACAGAAGGGTTGCTCCATGCAGATTAATGTTCTTTTTCTAATTCACGAACCCAGAGAGGGTGCCTAGTTCCAATTCACACAATTATTTAAGTGAGAAATAGTATGATTATAAACCAAAGTAAAGAGACCTGTGAATGCAGAGATATTTACAGTGGCTCTTCACGTACCAAATACTTGGAACATTCACAAGTAGTTATAACCAAATGTCTTGAGTGATTGAGTAAGATCCGTGGGAAGGGATAGAGTTAAACACATTTTCAAATACTAGGTTTGCCCTCATTGTTATCAACCTGCTGTGGACCCTGATGTCCTGAAGCTCTGAGTCATAGAATTAGCACTGGCTTTTCTTTACCCTTGATCAGTCAGACTTTGCAGAGTCTTCTGTTCCCAAAGTGTGGCTCCTGGGTTCATATTATCTTACTTTTTCCATCCCTGCTGCTGCTGCTTTTGACCCAAAACTGTATTTCTTCTTAGCTGAACTCCCAAATTAAACTTTCAGCCTCCCTTTCTACTTCATTCTCATTGATTCTCAAACTATTTGTTTCTTATGCTCAGTGAGATCATAACCACATGGAGAACTGAAATTCTCTGGGCAGGGAGATGACTCAGCAGACAAAGGACTTGCTGCTAAGCCTGACGACCTGAGTTCAAACACATGCAAAGTCTCTCTGTCTCTGTCTCTGTCTCTGTCTCTCTCTCTCTCTCTCTGTCACACACACATACACACACATACACATGCACACAAACATTTAAGTGTGAAAGAGCTGAAATTCTCTAACTTCATATTTAGTCTTTTTAAGTTTCCTCTCCAAACTTACCTTCCTCTTTTTCTGTTTCTGATATCCACTCCACCTCAGAAACCTTTGTGTTTTATCACTCACTGCCAAAACCCTACGCACTTGCCCAAGAAGGATGCCTTGTAAGGAAGGGGCCTTCAAGAATGATCTAAACAAAAACTTTAGAAGATGGAGCTGGAGAGATAGCAGAGCAATTAAGAGTGCTTCCTGCTCTTCCAAAGGATTCCAGCTTACTTCTCAGCACATATCAGGTGACTCACAATGCTTGTAACTCCAGGTCCAGGGAATCCCACACCATCTTCCGGCCTCCAAGGGTACTTGCACTCAAGAGAACACACACGAAATCACACATACATACACACAATTAAAAATCTAATAAATCTTGCAAACAATAACATTGAAAGAACACTGAGGATGGAATTCGAGGTTTGAGTAGAGGGTTCCTAGCACCCACGGCCTCCAAAGCCTAATTGATCATCAGAGTCATTAGAAGAGCTTGAGAAAGATTCAGATTTTCCCATGAAGAGTCCAGAAACAAAATGTAGAAATAAAAATATAAATTTATAAGCCTAAAGAAGTGGGTACTGACAGTCATCAGCTCTGTCAGCAACTAGGGATGGGTTTTTAACAATGGTTTTCTTTGCTTACAACCAGCAGCTCTGGTCAAGACCAAAGGTTAGCTTTTTCCAATGGCTCTCTGCAACTAGGGGTTAGTTTTTTATGATAATTCCCCTGCCTCTTACAACTGACAACTGCCTTGGACCAAAGTTGACTTTTAATAAGGGTTTGTGCAAAACTCCACACATACATCCCATCCCATAAACTTTACCCAAATGTTCTTGCATGAATTTCCTTCACATTGTTTCATGCTATGGGAAACTGGTTATGCCAGAAAAGCTGTAAACTTCTTTGAAAACACTATTAACTACAAAGGAAATCTGCAAGCTTATGTAAACGCAATTTAATTCAAACCTTGTTATTGGAAATTATAAATCTTAAAATGCAGTATGTCTCTAAGCTTAACCTCAAAATTGTAAAAATGTCCGTGCCTAATGCTTGCTTCTTACTATAAAAAGAGGGTCACAACCCACCCTCATTGCCACAATTTTAGATACCTAAACTCTGGCTTATGGTCCTGGCTAGCTGGTGAGCTTTTTATGTCCCGCAGTGATTGTTGGAATAAAGTTCACTTCTGGTTTCCCAGACTTCCCATTATTTGCATGCCCCCAGACCCAACACCCATTTATTCCTCATTCTGACCCAGCATGTGAGGAGTAGGGTATGATAAACTATTTTTCTGAGAGATCCTCTCAGAACCAGATCTTGAGTCTCCCCAGAAGCAAATGGAGATCTGTTCCAACTTTACACCTCTGTGATAAGGACTCTTACCAGGACCCCAAAGAAAATGCAAGTGTAGGGAGCTTTGGTTACACTCTGTTGTTTCTCTTAAAGCTTCCTAAAATTATTTCAGTCTTCCCCATGATGTCTATCCCTGAGCTCAGGGATGTTGTCCTGAATTCCCACAAGGCCAGGATAAGCTTTCTATAAAGATCTGCCCAATTAATTTGAATTCCTTGCTTGTGGATCAGAAGTGCAGCCCTTCCAGAAGCAGAAGAGAGCAGTATTGAAAATGGCAATGTGAACTATTGAAGTCTCCTGGTGGCCCAGACTGTGCTCTTAGATTTGAGGTTAACACAGCTGTGATGTGCGCTGCTAATTGAAACCAAACTCGCAGCAGCAGTTGAAATGCGAATGTGAACTCATAGAGCGATGTTCCACTTGGGTTACAGAACTATTAGTCCCTTTTCTTCAGAGGCTAATTTTCCTTTTCAGTCTTCATATTAGTTGATGCTTCTTTTTACAGCTTGAATTGACCACTGGCAGCTATTTTAGGGTATGATGATACATTATAAAATTCAGTGGTACAAAACAGTCGCAGTAATTTTTCCCTGTATGGGAGAGAAGCCCATTGTGTTAGCCTACCCTTATGGGAAACAACCAGCTAGATAAAACTGTTGGTGCTCGCAAAAAAAAAGTTTCAAACTGTATATCCAAAATATGTATGTGATACCAAGAGGGTAGGGAAAATGTGAGCATATTAGCCAGTAATACATATTTATTTTTTAAAGAACTTTATCATGCTGAAATAAATTATATACAATAAATTCATCTATTTAAGGCATACAGTAAACAAGCTTTGGCAATTCTATACAGTCATGATGTCACTCAAAATAAGAACTTCAAAATCTAACCTTCTTTAAATCTAACAATCGCAAAAGCTAGTCTACGTTGAGTTCTTAAGAAAGCTGATAGACCCAGAAGACAGACTGGTCCCTCAAGAGATAATTTGACAACATTTAAGTTATTTTTGGTCATTGAGACTGAACATAAAACACGACAGCTAAGGATGCTACTAAACATACCACAAGATACACACACACACACACACACACACACACACACACAAGTGACTGAAACTGAGGAAGAGGAACCGTGGTGTCAATGGACCCTTGTCTATAACTTACCAGGAACCAGGCATTGCAGCCTTCACTCTGAGTCTTTGCATATGTTTGTTGCTCTGTCTCTGTGATCACTGTGCCCATGATCATTATGAACAGGCACCACCCTCACCTTGACAACTACGTACAATTTCTATGCTATCCTTATAGTGCCACAGAATGACATCTGAAAATTATAAGAATTGTGCCAAAATAACATGATTTCTTGACTATACCTTCAGATATGTCCATTCTATGATAGAAAAGGTTTTATCCTATCAGCTTCAATTTCTTTGTCAAAAACCCATTTCTTAAATGTTGTTCTTATGTTGAGGATAGACTGAAATCACCAATGTAATAAGTTGTTCTTATGTTAAGGATAGAATGAAATCACCAATGTAATAAACCAACCAGCATGTCTAAATAGATCAGTCCCTAGGCAATTGTAGCAGTGTTATTTGGGTTTTGATGTTTTGTTTTGTTTTGTTTTTTTAACCTCAAAGGTCCTTTTGATGTTAACTCTCTGGGTCCAGTCATCAATTATTGTTATCCTTATGCAAATCATTGCATCAGACAAAGAACCTTGATCACTTTTGGTTTCCTCACTTTCAAAACAGAGAGTAGGATTTTCTTCTGAGATGCTGCAGGATTTATATAAGCCAAAGTCCGTGCCTTGCATGTAGGAGTGTTTAACACCTGCAGGGAGTGTGATCCATCCACCATTAGGGGCTGTTCACCTGGTTCCTGGTAAGTTGTTAGCAAAAGCAGAACCCCAGAGTCTGCTTCAAAATAAGTATACATATAAGAAACTTGAAAAGCACTAACCTAAAGCAGAGAGAGATAGGGGAGACAGAGAAATGAGTGAAGGCTCAGGCAAATCCCTAACAGGCTGCTAGAAACTCCCAGAACAAAATCGTACATCTTACAACACACTTAGGGTTTGGCAAAACCCCACCTCCACCCCCATCATCAAGGACAGGGCTCCCCACTTCCTTAGGAATCTACCTTTGTCTAGGCATCTTAACTTCATCTGAGTGGCAGAATAGCCTTTCACTTACTCACCCAACACTTCTTTGTTTTTAAATCATTGTGTGTGTGTGCGTGTCTACATGCTTATTTGTCTGTATGTGTGTGTTCATGTATATGATTGCAGGTGTCTGTGTTTCATGGCATATAAGGAGGTCAGAGGACACCATCAGGTGTGGGTTCTCACCTTCTACTTGCTTGAGACACAACTCTTGTTGTGTATGCTCAGCTAACTGGACCATGAGCTAGCCCATCCCCAGAAGGGATTTTCCTGTCTGCCTTCCACCTCACTAAAGAGTGCTGAGATGACAGAAAATTGCACTCCTCATCTACCCTTATGCTGGTTCTGGGGATTTGAACTCAGGTCCTCGAACTTATATAAGAACTTTACCCACTGAACTATCTTCTCAGCCCCTCATCAAACATTTTCTGCCCTTGCTCGCCCCCCTATCCCCGTCTAAGGCCTGAGCTTTTAAATTCAAAAGTTAGGGGAATCTTTCTCTCTCTCTTTGCTTACACGTTCCTTCATCTAAAGATCAAATAACTAAGTGAGATGGAGGGTGGAGGACAGCAGGGGGAAGGAAATTACCAATTTTAAAATGTTGCCATAAGTCATCAAGAGCAGCCAGCATGGAGTGACTTCTTGACTGAGCCAGGTGAAAGGAACTAGAGAGAATAGTGATGAGCTAGACATTTCTTTCTCTTTGAAAATGATACTGCTTATTTCCTCACCCAACACTATTCATTTCTGTCTCCTTAAGCTGTACCTGGAAGTCTTTGGAATGTGACGTCTCTGCAAAAGTCACACACACTCTTCAGGACACTGATGGTTTATGCAAATCAACCTGGGGGATTGCTATGGGCTTTTCCTTTCGAGGTTATACTATAATCCTTTGTGGTTTTTTAATCCTCTTATATTGACTCAAGGTTCTCAATTTGTCCTGATAAAATTAGGAAAGATTTTACTTCACTGGCCCAGAAGTCTGTTCCCCACATCCCTTTGCCTGTGTTCCACCTTGTTTCCTACTATACATTACCTTCCCTCTGCTGTAGGCTCAGCCTTGGGCAGGGGGAGATAGATGATGCCTTTCTTCTAGCGCCGATCTCTCTGTTGTATATCAGAATGATGCCCATATGTGCCTGTCTGCCCTTGCTAGGGAAACTCTAGGTCCCATGCATCTTCATACACCCCTATGTACACCTAGTACCAGTCTAGCCCAATATCTGAACAAGATTAGATTATATCACAGGCTGTAGTTTCATTCTTGTCTATTCAGAGCACCTGTGTTCTGGCCCCAGCACTCCCATCACCATGGCTACCAGACTTTTAATACTACTTTACTATTCTTGACACTTGGCAAAAGTCAGAAGGTCTGTGTGCAAATCGGTTTCACTGCTTCTCATAGGACAAACTAGTTGGCTCTTAGCTTTCATTATGGACATGAAGAAACGAGAGAGAGGGAGGAAAGGGGGAAGGATGGAAGAAGAGAGACAAATACAAATGAGTCTACCACTTATTAGAATTCAATAATTATTATTTATTAACATTTATATCATTATCTTAGCTTGAAGTTGACTATGGTGAGGATGCTTATAACCAGGAAATCAGCAAAGGAACGAAAGGGAATTGTTCTTTTCCAGAGAGCTGCCCATCAGCATACAAGAGCTGCAAATCAAAATGTTAAGTTTGAGGTTTGTTAAGGTAAATGTAACATTATTAAATTAATTTCACTTTCTTCTTTTTACTATTTTATGTTACTGCTGAGAATCTCAAATCACATTTTAATATTTGTATTGGACAGTTCTGGTTTAACCCACATAGTAGGATGATCCCATCATACCCAGGAGAATGTGGTCCTCCAGTACTTTGGGGCATCACAGGGAGGGCTTGTGGGTCCTACAAATCAGTCTGGGCTAATGCTGGTCACCTCCATCACAAGTTATCTCTGGACCATTTTCCTTCTTGGGTCCTCAGGCCCTTGCATTGCCTAACTGCCTTGACTTCCACACTGATCTATTTCTCTGTTCCTATTTGTTGTGAATTAGGTACTTACACAGCTACTAGAAATGATTATTCAATAAGGGTAAACTGTGGGGTTTGAACTTTATAAAGTTAGCACATAAAATATTATTTCTTGTCATTTTCCAATAATATTTTAGCCTTTTACTTATTGCTGAGAAAAAGAAAAGGGGATGGAAGCTAAGTGATTAGTTTTAGTACATGTGTGGGGAAACAATTCACAGTACTATGTAAGCAGTAAGAAACACTTAAGAGGCCAAACAGACCACAGTCCAAACATAGACAGTGCCCAGACATGGTTAACTAGACCATCGCTAACCTCAAATCACCTCCTACAGAAAGGAAAGAATCTGAGCTGCACTCTCTCTGCTGGAAGGAAGAGCTAGGCAGAGGATGGGAGCTGATTGTTGGGTATGACATAGACACACACATCCTCTATTAGTGCAAGAAGGCTTGTCATAGGGACATAAGTAAAATCCAGGGTCCAATGAGAAATATTTGATTTTTATTATCATTTAAGTTTCTGTGTACTGGTGTTTTGCCTGCATCTATCTCTGTGCATCATGTGTGTGTGTGTGTGTGTGTGTGTGTGTAGGTTGCCCAAGGAGGAAAATGGCATCAGATGCATTAAAACTAGAGTTACCAATGGTTTTAAGCCATTAAAACTGTGTGGCTACCAAAAGAGAAACATAAACACCAACACAGCCACACAACTTTTGATCTAAAATATGTCCTACTCATTGCTAGGGCAATGGTAACACAAAGCTTTTGGGAGTAACCAACCAATGTCTGATTTGACTTAAGGCCCACTCCATGAGATAGAACCCATACCCAACATTTTTGGGGTTATCAAGAATCAGAGACTAGATAAGCTCAAAGACCTGGGGTAAAAACCAAATACTACTGGTAAAAAAAAAAAAGGAACAATACAATGACTTCTGATGACTTTTCTGCTATACTCACAGATCGGTGCCTTGTTCAGCCACCATCAGAAAAGCTTCCTCCTGCAGCAGATGGGAACAAATACAGAGACACACAGCCAGACATTAAGCAGAGAAAAAGGCTGTGGAACACATAGTTCTTACGGGATATCTCCATCAAATCCCACTCCTCAAGCCCAGAGAACCACAAGGAAGAGGAAGTATAAAGAATGTAAGTGCCAGAGTGGATGGAGGACACCAGAAGAATAAGGACCCCTAAACCAACTGAGCAAAGCTCGTATGAACTCACGGAGACTGAAGCAGCAAGCTCAGAGCCTATATTACATTCTGCACCAGGTCCTCTGCACATATATATTATAGTTTTCAGTTTAGTGTTTTTATGGGACTCCTGAAAATGTGAAGGAGTGGTTCTCTGATTCGTGCGCCTTCTCTTAGGACCCTTTCCCTTCTGTGGATTCGTCTCGTCCAACTCTGATGTGATTGTTTTGTTTTATCTTATAGTATTTTGGTTTGTCCTGTTTGGTTGTTATCTCTTAGAAGCCTGTTCCTTTCTAATGAGAGACAGAAAGGGAGTGGATCCTGAGGGGATGGGTGGTGGAAGAGGGACTGGGAGAAGTAGAGGGAGGGGAAAACATCATCAGGATACAGGATATGAGAAAAGAATCAATTCTCAATAAAAGTGTGTGGGGGGGAGATGCTTAAAGAAAAAAAAATGACCACCACACACAGTAAAGGCAAAAGGTGATCATAACAAGAGCAGGTAACGTCTAGGGTGAGGAGAGCTGTTTATCGCATAGTTAACGGAGAGTTGCTAGAAGCTTTCAAATAAGGAGCAATTTCAAAACAGAATTGGCATCTGATTTGAGCTTTGTGAAGTTAGCTGTTTGGCTTGTGAGTCACAGGTAATCACAGTGAAGTAGGGGTTAAAACAGGAAGATGAGTGAGGAGTCTCTCACTGTTCAGGAAAGATGTGAAATGCCTTGACTTCTGGGTATGGCAACAGAGGACACAAATGATCACTTTCAATAGATCATCGAGCTTGAGCAACAAGATCAACTGGATTAGACATGCAAAGGGAAGAAATCAATGTCATTTCTAATATGCTGGGGCTGAGTTGCTGTGAGTTGGTACCACAAGCCAAGGTTAGATTGCAGAGGCAGGCAAGGCAATGTACTGTGCACGCTGAGAACTCAGTTTTACACATCTCATTCAAGCACACCATGCTTTCCAAGAATCGTTTTCCTTTTCCCATTTCATAGGCCAGGAAACAAAAGCAAAGAGTTTATGTAACTTGGCTGGGATTACCAGTACACTCAGCCTATGTGACATTTCCCTTTCTACAGTACCATAAACTTAGGATCACTGAATTCTAATCCCAGGCACTGTTTACTGTTTCTGTGACCTTCCCCCACCTAATTTCTCTAGGCCCTAATTTCTCTCTTTTTTAAAAATGAACTTTTTTTTCCGTGAAAGTTAAGTGGAACTATATAGACAGTATTCAAAACATAGTGTCTAGCAAATGTTCAAGAGCAGTTCATGACTATTCAGCAGCTGTGGTTACCTGTGCAAGCGCCACACAAGATGGGGCCTATCATGGATTGGGGAAGGGCTCCTGAGCCACCACTCACTCCCTGAGGTGCTTTGGCAGTTCATGATTGCTGGGGAAGCGGAGACATTTGCTTCAGTGGTGGAGTGATTCTTAAGTTGCCCACGCTTTTTTTCCCAGGTTTTCCAAGACAGGGTTTCTCTGTGTGGCCCTGGCTGTCCTAGACTCACTCTCTAGACCAGGGTGGTCTCAAATTCACAGAGATCTGCCTGCCTCTGCTTCCTGAGTACTGGGAATAAAGGTGTGTACCACCACCACCTGGCACCCGTACTCTTCTAAGTAAGCCCCAGCCATGCACATGCTAGCAATTCTAATTAAACTCAATGATCACAAGAAAAACAAAAGGCACGAATAAGCCCCTTTTTTGGGGGGGGAAGGCAGGAATAAGAAGGTAATGAGAGGAGAACAGAGGTAGGATGAAAATGATACATACACACATATACATATAAATATATATACATATATATGAAACTGTCAAAAAGTTTAAAGGTATTAGCATTATAGCAGTTCATCTCCAAAGATTATAACAGCATTATCATCCTGGAATTACTCTTAAAAAATAATAATACCTTGTTGTGTTTTCTCCATCCAGTTGGTCTTAGCCTATGGTTCTTGTCTTATTTCTCATTGTTATGACTGAATATCAATATGAGAATCTGATTGCCTATGGTGCGTGGTCTTTACAGGTGGGAGAAGGTACTGACTGATACCTGAAAGTCTGACTAAGTCGAGGAAACATAAAAAGCAAAAGACAAGAGAGGAAAACTCCACTGCATGGGTCTGAAATGAGCAGAGGGAAAAGTCCCAACCGTAACCAGGGAAAGTTAATTGCATCAGCAAAGAAAAAAAAAAGCCACAGGCACTGCCATCATCACTCATGTCATGTCATAAGAATCTTGAAACTGGAAGTCCAAAAGGAAAAAGGAAACCTTCCCTGAGCCCAAGCAGGTACAGCAGCCTCTGCATTGTAACACTGCACGCCCTAACATAAGGAAGCTGTGTGTACAATTTTCTTCTCTGCTGTAGTAAGTGCATCCTTTTGGCAAGAGTGGTAAGGAGGATGAGCCCTCCAGTCAGTCAGCGGTCAATGTGACATCTTTTTGATGACTTTTAAAGGTCAAATAAGAAAGTAATGATTAAAACGGGCACAGAAAGCAAAAGTCAGGCGTGGTGGTATGCACCTATAATTCCAGCACTTGGGAAGCAGGATGAAAGCCAGAGTTCAAGGCTAGCCTTAGCTATATAGTGAGCTAGGGGCCAGCCTGGGTTGCATGAGACCCTGTTGTCAAAATGAAAGAACAAACAACTGACGCGGAACGTATCAGAAGAAGGAGGGTAAAGGCAAAGCCATGCAGACACACAGCAATGGGGGGTTGTCTTCCTGTGTTTCAGAACATAAGGCCATTTCTACCCATCTTGTGTCTTCTCCACAGGTCTTGTGCCAGCCTCAGCTGGCTTTCTCCTGCTTCCATCCAGACAATGCCTCTGGTTCAGTCTCTGGGTCCTTCTGTCCCTGAGGACAAGCACAACAGGACGACCTTTGAATCCTGGCTTGCCTTAGCTTTTCAGCCGTAATAGAAGACTCATTGAAGAAACTGAGTAAAATACTTACCTTTTTAAAACCTTGGTTTTCTCATCAGTGAATATGGAGAAGAATATGAGGACTCCCTCAGTCCAGTCTCTTTTCTGTGTGCTGTGCTTAGACACCTGCAAACCAAAATAGTGCCTCCTGGGAGCAAACTATGTCCGCACCTTGGGTAGGCAGTTCTTTCCTCCAGACCCAGGAGAAAATTGATTTCCATAGAGAGAGAAGGGTGGGGACAATGATTTCACTTTCTGCCTCACCTCAGAGTCGCTACTAAGTGACAGTAAGACAATGCCTGTGACACATGGCCTTTAATAAACACATTTGATTTATAATCTGGAGTTTCTGTCTCACTGGGACGGGGTTTTTGTTCTGTTCTGTTTGATTGTTTTTAGTGGGAATGAACCTTTAAAAAGAAAAAAATGCTAAATTGGAAAAGGTGGCTCAGCAGTTAATAACATTAGCTGCTTCTCCAGAGGATCTGGGTTCGATTCCCAGTACCCACAGGGCAATTCACAGCTGTCCATAATTACAGCTTCAGGGGATCTGATACCCTCTTCTGGCCTCCTCAGGCACTGAATCCATGTGATACACACATGTGCTGGCTAGTTTTATGTCAGCTTGACATATACTAGAATGACTGTGGAAGAGGGAAACTCAGTTGAGAAGATGCCTCGGTAACATTTTCTTAATTAGTGACTGATGTGGAAAGATTTAGGATATGTAAGTCAAATAAACCCTTTCCTCCCCAAGTTGATCATGGTATTTTATCACAGCAGTAGAAACTCTAAGACAACACAAATATAGGGAAAACAGCCATACATATAAAATAATAAAATAATTTTAATATATAATATATATATAAAACCTTCAGTGAGAACTTTGTTCTAATTCATCTAATTTCTGCTGCTTGCTATCAGCCTAGAAAAATATATTGAGCAGTTATGTAAAAAATTCTAAAGAAATTGATGAAGAAAGTTATATTATGGGAAGAGAGAGAGAAAGAGAGAGAGAGAGATTGAGAGAGAGAGAGAGAGAAGGTAAAAGTGGATTCAGAAATTCATTGGGAAAGACAATGAGGAGGGCTGGCTAAGAGAAAGCAACCCTAACTTAATTCAAGTGTGAAGGTCAGGATTCCATCAAATTGGTCAAATTGTGGTTTCCTCTTGTATAGAATTTCTTCTTTCTGCAGACATCTCTCAAAAACAGGCCACCAGGAAAAATCATGTATTGACGCAGGAAAGTGGGGGAGAATTCTATGTTTCTGCATTTTGCCTCAGCAAGAGTCCGGGGGAAGAAAAGGTGTTAGCCAGCACAAAGAGTGAGCAGTTGATCCCATAATACCTCAGCAAAGGGGGCTTGCCTGGGGCGGGAGGGGGGATGTCCATCAACTAAGCAGAGACTTCAAGGATATGGCCCAGCCCAAACCCAGGGTGATTTCCTCTAAACTGGGAAACAGGAAACAATATAGATGGAATATAAACTCAGAAGCCTCTAAAGCTAAAACACATCATCATTTTTTAAAGATTTAATTCTATTTTTATTTTATCAAGTGTGTGTGTGCGTGCGTGTGTGTGTGTGTGCGTGTGGGTGTGCGTGTGTACCAGTGAGAGGGTATGTGCCTGTGAACACTGGTCCATGGAGGCAGAGATGTCTGTCTGATCACCTGGAGCTGGAGTTGCAGGCAGTTGTGAGCCAACTGATGTGGGTACTAGGAATCAAACTCAGTTCCTCTGGGAGAGTAATAGGAGTCCTTAGCTACTGAGCCATCTCCCCAACCCCCCATTTCATCCTCACGCTACCACCCTGGTCCCAACACCCATCCCCTCATGGGTAGGTCTCAGTGATGAGAGCTATTCTTATTGAATTCTTTGAAAACCCCCACTGGATACTTTGCATAGAGTAGCTCATTTAGTCATCAAAAACATCAAAACAATGAGGAAACGGGGGTTCACAAAAGCTAGATGACGTCTTCAGAGTCACACACGAGTGGGGCCAAACTCTGGCTGTCCCTGGCTGCAGTGCCAGTGTTGTCACACACAGGTTGTAGAGAAGAGTCATGGGACTGAGAACCTGGGGGTATGCTTACTGTATGGTGCAGCAGTGGTGGAGACAGAACCTGACCACAAGACAGCTTTCCCACCCAAGCCTCAGCTCTAGCCAAGTCTGTCCCCACTGCCATCTATCCTTCCTGGCCACCAGTTCTTTGGCATTCCTTTGCAATGAAGTGACCCATCTGTTGGCAGAGGCCGCTCATTCATTCCCGGCTGCATTCAGAAGCTATGTTATTTGCAATACTGTTTGGCCAATCACTTAAGTGTATTGCTAGCTAGCTCTTATATCTTTGATTAACCCATTTCTATTATTTTATATTTTACCACAAGGCTTGTAGCCTACCAGCAAGGTTCCTACTGGTGGCTCACATCTTTCTCCACTAGTGACCCCATGGCTTCTCCTGACTCTACCTTCTGTCTCCCAGCATTCACTTTAGTTTTCCCATCTAGCTCTATTCTGCCTTATCACAGATCCAAAACAGATTCTTTATTAACCAGTGGTATTCACAGCATGCAGAGGGGAATCCCACATCACCCATCCTGCCACTATCTTCTGGTTTTCTCTTCTTATCTATATATAAGCCCTTATTTCTATTTCTGGGCTTTAATTGTAGCATTCTGTTTTTCATCGGTTCTCACTGAAGCGTTCCTTTGCATAGAACCACCAGCCAGCTTTCCAAATAGTTTGTTTTTCCTATCCTTGTTATCTGTAACAACTGGGAAGCAAAGGTCTGTGGAGAAAGGTTAGCTAAATATCACTGGTTAGGTTGTGGCAAAGGTCTCCTTCCTCCCTCACAGTGAAAGAGGAATTTGCAATGAGAAACAGAAGTCACTGTTTCAGGTACATTCACATCTACTTTCCTTTCTTTTTTTGACATCCAAATACCACCAACACCTGATTTTCATACATTAATGATGGAACAAAAACTTTGTTGAAGTATGAAAATCATAAATTAACCCCCAAATCTCCATAGAAAGCTTCTATGTTGCAAGAAAGCAATCAACAGAGTTATGGTGGTCAAACTGTTTGTTGCCCTATGTCAGTCTGTATTATGTGACACTGGTCTTTAGGCTGTGCCTTGGCCTGGGTGAATTCATTTTACAAAGCAGAATTTGACATCATGCAATGCACATAAAAAACCCTACCTTCCACCATCCAACCAAGAGGCACTTAAAAGTAAATGTGTGAAACCAGCCTTTAGGCTGTGCCTTGCTATCTTGCTTGTGCATATCACCACCATCATCTGCCCAGTACCAACTGAGAGACACTTAAAAAGAAGTTACCACCTATAAACTTAATCAAAAGAGATTGGAAAAGCATGGGTATGTGGGAACACTAAAGCCCATATCAGAAAAAAACAGACCTAGGAACTTACTGAACATACTAAAGGGCCATCCTCAAAATAAATGTGTTGAACACTTAGTCCCCAATTGTTGATGGTATTGAGGGATGATTAGATCTTTGGGTGCTAGCTTCATCAATGGGCTAGCCCTCTGAAGAGGTCATACTGATGGGTTATTTGCTGATAAGTCTTGGCTGGAGGAAACAGATCACTGAGGATGTGTTTTGGGGGATATATTTTGTCCCAGGGCCACTCTTTTTAGGTTCCTTGGTGACAGGAGGGGATCTGTTCTTCTCTGTCACATCTTCTGCCATGATTCTTCTGTCATGTCTGCTTTGCCATGGACTTAAATGCACCTGAACCAGATGACCATGGACTTAGACTTTGAAAACTATGAGTCAAAATAAGTGTTCCTCTTAAATAGTAACTCTCAAATATTCTATCACAGTGAATCAGACACTCTCAGAAAGGCGTCTACAGATGTGCTTATCTCAAGCTCTGAATCTTGCTTCTGAACCTAACATAAATCAACTTGCATCTTTGAACTTTCCTTGGCTTCAATCTCCACATGTTCTGAGTGGAAGACACTGGGTTAGATAGCATGGCAAGGTCCTACTGCTACAACAACAGGTGGTAAACAATCACCAAATCTCAGTCGTACAATAGAAATAGGCAGTTATATGTCTGATATTTGTCCGCTAGGAACCAGCTGACTGAGGCTAGACATGACTGCATGATTCTGCCCAGTGGGTCTCCTATTCTTTTCCAGAGAATAGAAGGAGATTCTGGGCATTTTGTTGGTGTAGGAGGTTCTTCTATCTATGTGTTGCTCTCATTGGTTGAATAAAGAAACTGCCTTGGCCTTTTGCTAGGGCAGAACTTAGATAGATGGAGTAGACCAAACTGGATGCTGAGAAGAAGGACAGTGTGGCAGACACCATGAAGCTCCTGCCTGAGACTGATGCTTGATGTAAGAGGGTCATCTGTCTATGTGTTACTTTCATTGGTTAATAAAGAAACTGCCTTGGCCCTTTGATTGGACAGCAACTTAGATAGGTGGAGTAGACAGAACAGAATGCTGGGAAAAAGAAANTAAATGAATACAATTTGTGTGTTGTTATTTCCGGGTATAAGCTAGCTGTGCGGGAGCCGGGCGGGATAAAAAGCAGGCCTGCGCTCCCCTATCACTACACTGGGTCATTTGTTTTCATTTGTGTCTGGTCCCTTGCTCTGAAAATGCACAGACTTTAAAAGGTAACATACATGTCTGTATTAATACAAGTATAAACTGTGTATTATACACAAATTAGCCAAAAATCATTCTTTGTTTCATGTGAGCAGATAAAATATAGGTTACGAGTTTTGTGGTTTCTTTAAGTTTTTTTTTATGTTTGTCTATGGTCAGGGTTTTCAGGGAATCTTTTTGATCAAATCTGATCATCTTTAACCTGGAATGAATCTACAGCCTCTCATTTCCTGTGGAAACAAAAGCATAGCCTCTCTCCCAAAGCAATACACCTTTTGACTTCAGTTTTGAAGTCAAAATATTTTCTAAATGCATAGGTTGGTTTAATCTAGCACTTTTCATAATCCAATGTATCTTAGCATCTGTTGTTCCTTCACTAGCAATCAGAAAATCTAAAGATTAGTAACCTGGGTCAGAGCAGGCCTGAGGCAGCAAACTCCACAGAAACAGGTCTAAGCCAAGCAACCTAGGCCTGAATGAACCTGAGGCAGCAAACTCCACAGGGGCAGGACTGAGCCAGTGACCTAGGCTGGAGCAGACCTGAGTCAGTGAGCTCTACAGGAGTGGGAGTGGATCCAAACCAGGGATATTTGCGGAAGCAGGACTGGGTCAGCAACCTAAGCCAGAGCAGGCCTGAGGTGGCAAACTCCACTGGAACAGAACTGAGCCAGCAACCTAGGCTGGAGCAGGCCTGAGATAGCAAACTCCATGTGAATGGGAGCAGATCCAGACCAGGGACATTTATGGAAACAGGACGGAGCCAGTGACCTAGGCCAAAGCAGACCTGAGACAGAAAACTCCACAGGAGTAGGTACAAGGGAGCAACCTCTGATGGAATTGGCAAGAGCTAGAGACCTCTGCAGGTGCAGGCATGAGTATGGGACCTACTAGGGTGGAGGCAGGATCCAGAGAACTCTGCAAACCTGGGCGTGAGTCTGAGACCTTCAAGGAAGTAGACCTGAGCCACGATTCCTGCAGGTCCAGAAATAAATCTGGGACCTCTGAGGAATTAGGCCAGAACCAGGACCTCTGTGGGTCCAGGCATGAGTCTAGGACCTCCAAGGAAATAGGCAGGAACCAGAGACCTCTGTGAGTCTTGGCGTGAGTCTGGAACCTCTGAGAGAGTATGCTGAGCCAGGTCCTCTGCATGTTCAGGCACATCTGAGCCTGGGACATCCAATAGAGTAGATCAGAGCCAGAGACCTTTGCAGGACCAAACCCAAGCCAGGAACCTCTACAGGAGCAGATTCAGACCAGGAACATTTATAGAAACAGGTCTGAGCCAGCAACCTAGGCCAGAGTAGGCCTGAGACAGTGAACTCCATGAGAATGAAGCAAACCCCAGGAGTGCTGAGTGACCTCCAGGAACACAGAGTGACCAACGGGGTAACTGGAACCATGGCACTGACTGCACCATGAGGAGCAACTATCTGAGCCTTGGATCCACTGGAACCTAGAAGATTGATCACCAGAGTCACAGACAGCCCCAACTACACCAATTAGAGGAAATGATGGGTAGATAAGTTAAGAACACACACAACACCACAAAGAGCAACACAACACCAGTAAAATATAATAGCCCTACAACAGCAAAACTTGAACAACCAAATAAAGATGAAGCAAAAAAAAAAAGACCCAAAAATTAACTTCAGGAGAATGTTTGAGGCCCTTAACAAGGAAATAAGAAATTCCCTCAAAGAAATGAAGGAAAAGATAAACAAAAAAATGAAGGACATCAACAAATTCCTTAAAGAAAACTAAGAAAAAGCAATCAAACATATGAAAGAAATTATTCAAGACTTGAAAACTGAAATAGAAACAATAAAAACACAAGCAGAGAGAATTACAGAAACATTAATCATGAAAACACAATCAGGAACCACAAATGCAAGCATAAACAGCAGAATACAAGAGATGGAAGAGAGAATCTCAAGTGCTGAAGATACAATAGAGGAAATAAACTCATTGGTCAAAGAAAACATTAAATATAACAAAAGCTTAAAAAATATCTAGGAAATATGGGACACCATAAAAAAAACAAACCTAAGAATAATAGGTATAGAAGAAGAAGGAGAAGTTCAACTTAAAAGCACAGAAAATATATTTAACAAAATCATAGAAGAAAACTTTCCCAACTTAAAGAAAGATATGCCTATGGAGATACAAGAAGCTTACAGAACACCTAATAGACTGGATCAAAAAAAAATTCCCCTCGCCACATAATAATCAAAACACAAAACATACAGAATAAAGAAAGTGGTATAGGAGGTCCTTCTGTTTATGTGTTGCTTTCATTGGCTAATGAATAAAGAAACTGCTTTGGCCCTGATAGGGCAGAATTTAGGTAGGTGGAGAAGACAGAACTGGATGCTGGGAAGAAGGGCAGAGTGAGAGATGCCATTGATCTCCTGCCTGAGATAAACGGTGGTTAGAATCTTGCCAGTAAGCCGCAGTCACACGGTGATACACAGATAAATAGAAATGGGATAAATTAATATGTAAGAATTAGCCAATAAGAAACTAGAGCTAATCGGCCAAGCAGTAATTTAATGAATACAGTTTCTGTATGGTTATTTTGGGTGTAAGCCAGCCAGGTGGCTGGGACAGAACAAGGGCCCACTCTTCAAGCAACAGTTTGGTGCCAATGTGATGGACTAAATCCACTTAAAAACCTGAAAGAACTTAATTCTAGACACACATAAAAAACAGAGTTTAACACAGCTTTTTGCTGTTTGCTGGTAGCATACCACAGAGAGATTTTCCTGACTCAGCAATAGCAGCATTAATAAAAGCCATGCCATTATAAAACACGGCTTCCTGGGCCCTGCTGCTGGTGCAAACTCCAGCTATGGAGCATTTGTGGGCCCGGGTGTTTGTGTGCTTACTCAGGGTCGGGAGTAAAGTAGCTGCTCTTTCTGCCTGTTTGTTTTTTCCCCTAAATATAATGAGAAAAGCCTATAGTCCACCTCCCAACAGAGTCCTCATTCTCCCTGGAAACCTCACAAGCTTAACCTTTACCGTCTACGTTTTAACTGACTTCCTGGTCTCCTAGGTCCCCCCAGAATCGCCCATTAAGCTCTGTTTGCAGCATTCTATAGATTCTCCAGCTTGCAGCAGCTCCAGACTCTTTCACCTTTTCCCACACTCTGCTCAGAAGGCCTAAGAGCCAGGTGGAAAGATTTATCATTGCAACAGACGCACTTCTCTGGGCCAATCTTCTGTGTTGCTCATATTTTCTCATTGGTGTGAAATACCTGTCAGAAGCAACTTAGGCAAGGAAGGATTTATGCCAGCTCAGTTTAATAGTAGGGAAGGCAAGTAGTCATGGGAGTGGGTGCCTGTCTGTGGTATTGGGGTGGTAGTTCACTCACATCTTAGCAAAGCAGAAAGAAAGGTCAATGAGGGGGCGGTGGGGGTCTATAAAGACCTGTCTCCAGGTTAGCCACTTTCTTTAATGAAGCTGTACTTCCTAAAGATTTTACAACATCTCAAAACAGTACCACCAACTCTAACACATGAGCTTGTGGAGACATTTGACATCCAAACTATAACATGTGTGTCTGTGGTATATGCACATCTATAATAACATGTGTGTCTGTGGTATATGCACATCTATAAGATGTGTGTTTGTGGTATATGCACATCTGGGGGGAGGGCAGGCGGTGTACATGTGTAAAGGTGTCTACACACACACACATGCGTACACCAGAAGTTGACATCAGATGTCTT
The DNA here is from genome assembly GCA_001685075.1 of Bramus lutescens. NCBI lineage: Eukaryota > Metazoa > Chordata > Mammalia > Rodentia > Cricetidae > Bramus > Bramus lutescens. The sequence continues at coordinate 205,995 of LOEQ01003363.1, forward strand.
CCTCTATCACTCTGAGCCGCACTGGGGTTGCAGATGCATGGCCTGAATTTTACATGGGTTCTGTGAATCTAAATTCAGGTCCTCATGCTTAGAGAGTAAGCACTTTACAGCCTGAACCATCATCCCAGCTCCAACCTTCTTTATATAAAAGGAATGCAAAAAGTAGAATGATGTATTACTTCTCTCATTAACAAGAATGATGATATTAGAGGGCCTTACTGCTCTGCTTTACTTTTTCAATTTATAATTTTGGAGTCAGAGAGTCATGGCATCACAGGTTGAGAAAGAACTTTATTCTATGATACATCTCATTAGACTCCATCACTATCCAGCCATCCTCCCATTCTCCTGCTGCAAAGAGCCAATGCAAACTCATGGCATTGTCCAATGTCTTCATAACAGATCTGCTTAAATCAAATACATCTATTATAGACTTCAACAGCCAGTCTGAAAATCCAATAGCCAGATTCCAGAGAAGTGGCAAACTGATTAGCCCCCCTTTCCATAAATCAATCTCTCCTCATGAGTGAAGCCATTTTATTCCATGCCTGTTCCCACCAAAACCAGCCATGAAAGTTTCTATTTTTATCCTTTTGGAGATCTCCTCTTGGCCTCTCTGTGTAACACAACCTTCCTTCCTGAGAGGGAAGGATTTATCTCAAACTTACATCCTCTTTCCATGTTTTCCTCTCACATTTTTTTTCCTCTGGTTAAAAGCAATGTCTTCTCCCTGGGAATTTGTCTGTCATCTACTTTTCCTGATAAGAAAGGCCATCAGATTCTTTGTAGAGTTATTAAGCTGTCATATCAGCCCAAAAGACTATCACAGAATAGAGGGAAAATGGAAAGTGAGATGGATATAATTTTTAACCTCTTCTAATATAGTAGAGTCCATAGCCTTAAAACACAAAGACATAGGACAAATGTCCAGTATCTGATGGTACCTTAAAGGAAGCGGTAGTCACATAAAATACAGAATAGCTAATTGAGGCTTTCAAGCACCACTGATAGGTTGATATTTCTACTGAAGAGCAACTTCTTGCCTATGTAACTTTAATTAGATTTAAAATAGGATATAATCCATATAAATTTGATCACCCAGGCAGACATCTTCCCTAGCCCTCTGTATATTTCATCACATTTGACTATTCCTGCCAAGTGACCACTGAGTCTCAGTTCTCTCATGAATCCAATGGCCAAGACTCGGCATCTTCTAGAAGAACCATGTCACCACCAGATTAATCTGTAAAAAACATCCTTGAGTGCCTCAAATCCAGCCTCCAGCCCTTAGCTCTTTAATATTTGTAGATGTAGATATAGAAACTCCCAGTCATGAGTGTTTTCTGAAGATCTCTCTACGAAACCACCAAATTTCCCAAAACCAAGGAATGCTGCAAGCTGGCATGATGAAAGGAGCCTGGGAGGGCTAGGAAAGGAGACATTAAGAGATATAGTAAACAGGGGAAAGCACTTGATTTTTTTTACCATAAGTAGATTAGTTATAGTCTGAGAAGAGAGTGACAAAGAAAGACATAGCATAGAATTTCCAGTCCCAGTTTTGTTATAATCTAGTACATGAGGTAAGAAAATGACTTCAGTGTCCTTATCCGAAAATGCAAGGTGTGGTGGTTATGAGAACAGTCCCCATGGGTTTATGTGTTGGAATGGTTTACCCCAGCTAGTGGTACTGCTTGTTGGAGAAGGCACATCACCGGGGGTGACCTTTGGAGTTTCAAAAGCCAAAGTCATGCCTAGTCTTGCACTTGCATGCATTCTCTCTCTCTCTCTCT